>OY757928.1:75382999-75674621 GCA_963585895.1 Sepioteuthis lessoniana
CAAACCTGTTAAACTCCGCTTAAAAATTGGCCTTGTGTCATATCCTGCCCGAGCGGAGGGGTTGGTAAATATGATAAATGGACTTAGAAATTGTAAAGACCAAATAATCTCAGTTTGACCAAGTTTGGAACGTACGCAAAGGCATTTAGTGGTCAAACCGCTATAGAACGCGTCGTCATCGTTTCCAGTGCGTCAAGTGATGTCCCAATTCCTTTTCCGGCCAATCAGGTTCATGCCAATCTTTTTCCCGGCGTCGCTCTACCGGAGCCGGTCTTTGGCATCATTGTAATGGATCTGTCGTTGCTTACCGGTTACTCAAATCTAAAATCCCCATTGGAAAAAAACCCCTAAAAAATCATACCCGTCGCCCCCAAAAACGAACATAGTCATCCGTGGCGTCAGCTAACAATAATGTCACATTTAAGTTGACGTGTAGGAGGTGACATTGTGTTTTGATATTTAATTTCCATTTTGTTGTGATATATTTAATTTGTTTTTAGATTGTGGTTGTGTGCTCTTGTGAGAGTCGGAAGGTCACCAATTTGTCGGGTGGGGTGACATTGTGTTTTGGTATTTAATTTCCATTTTGTAGTGGCTTATTTAATTTGTTTTTATATGTGGTTGCGTGCTCTCCCAAGTCGGAAGGTCAGCAATTTGTTGGGTAAATTTATTTGGTAGATATGTTTGGTCCCCCAAAATTTATGTTAATTTGGTATATGCTTAGTGGTATGTTATTTTTGTTTATACTCGGAAAAAATGTAATAAAATGGCCGAGGGATTTCGTTTTATGCCTTTGGGTTTAGTTAGGCTGAGAAACTTTCGGCTCAGTGCATGGGTTAGCTAGGTGTAACATGAACGCAGGTGTTTACACGCGCGCGCGGGGCGGACGTGTCATTCAGAGATGTCAAAATAAAAATCCCAGATAGGGGGATGTGAATGACGTCATGCACCGGAAGCGCGCGGAGGATTTTGGGAGATTTGAAAAAGTCAGTTGAGTTGAGAACTAGACACCGAACAAGAAGGGTCGACTTTCGGGGCTCACAGAGGCCAGACGAATTTGCACGCTACGGGCGCCGCACGAGATGAGGGGTTGATGGAAAAGCCAGAATAGAAAGAATGTGTATCTCTCTCCTTATGTCGAAGAACCTTTAAACTCAAAGGTAATATGTTTCGTACCTGAACTAAGAAGTGTTTTTCGTGTTTCGGGATTCCTGTATTCTATGTATATATGTTATGAACATTCTATGTACGTTTCACACATATCCGTATCATGGGTATGGTACAAAAAGGCACATGGAGGCAACTGTAGTAAATGAAGTAATGATATGAAAGATGTGTAAACGATATGAAACGGCACGGAAAAAAGGAACATTCAAAACAAGGCGACATAAACAAAACAAATTTGTATCTTAACAAAACATACAATAAAACATTTAAAACATTACTATGGTTCTATTACTGTTCGTGAAATAATCCTTTTTGTGTGTGTGTGTGTGTGTGTGTGACTAACACAACTAAAACTACAAAAAGGACTAAATAATAAAAGTGTCCTATAAACATAAATTCACCTGTCACTTCATTCAACTGCATGCATTTCTAAATGTTTGTTTCTTTCTGTGGTTTGGCGAAATTTCTGTTTCCGAGGCGGGAAAAAATCTCACCGACAAGGTATACTGAGGAAAGGAATGTTTGCATGGCCTATACATTTTGTGGTTGCATTTGACGGCTATTGGTGAATATGAGAGAGGGATAGTATTCTCTCTGGAAGTCACACGGGAGAGAGTGTGTTAGCCATGCAAGTGAAAAAGAGGAAGAGTGTTTGAAGACGAAGTATTTATAGAAAGTACGTGTCCTGGGGTAGGCTCCAAAAACGCGGGACGAAATTCAAATGAAAACGTAGTTTTAAGCACTGATCACGTGGTTCTCCTGGCCAATGGTTTCCCGAGACTGAATATTTACGTGCGTCCGCCATCTTTGTTTCGGAAACAAGTGGCATAAAACCCAGTTTAAATTATAGGAGTGTAAGTCCTATAGACGTGTGGTTTTTCAGTTACCATCACGCGGACTATTTTCAAGATAAATTAATTCTGCAGACCATCTAGGAGATGGCTTCTAATCACAGGATAAAACACGTAGCATATGTAAGCTCCTTTCGTTAGTTTAGTGAGATATTTCATTATTACTCATGTTTAAAAGAGAAACTTCCTGTCTTTAACAACACAGACTTTTCGCCACGCTCACGCGCGGTAAACTATTCAATATGCTGTCTCTTTCTTCTTTATAAAACAGCTACTGATCACTAACTTTATTTTACTGTGGGCATTCGTGCCCGGAGGGAAGAAAGTTAGACTAACCCCTTTCCACTGGTAGCAGCACATTTCTTACCAGCGCTTCTCCTACCAGCCAGTAGCCGATGTGGGACCCAACAAATTACAGCCGCAGAATTATGAAAGTTAACACCAGCTCTTTTAAGAGCTATCCCCTATTTCAGAAAATCTCCTGAGGATCACCTATCGTCCTCTCACCTACACCTCTTTGGAGATACCATGAGACGACGACGCAGCAGCCAGCCAAACTCGCAGCAGACCTGCAGCACCTGTTCCTGCATCACCAAGCAGCTGACCTTTTTTCTTGCAGCAGACTAGATCATCAACAGCAATCCAGTCCACGTGCGACAATTTGGCTCGGACTATCATCAGCACTCCGTAGCCACATTTGAAATACACCCCCGGTTAACGAGGGACTGAATAAACCGGGACATCTATTATCTAGCCTCTGTAACCGATGCGTCTAACTCTTCGACCGTCTCCAGATTCCTGACCATGCAGCTATACCTATGATCTGCACCGACCACCAAGACACTCCTGATAGTCTAGACCCGCTGTTGCTAATAACTTTTAAACTGCCAAGTCTACGCCTTTTGACCGCACCTACTTTCAACACCGTAGAGACTACACGGACATTATGCAGCGGCAATGATTCGACGCCTATACAAACCTTTCGAGTTTGATTCTCTCAATAAAAGCGTGCCATTTCAAACTTACTTGTATTTGTCATTCTTTGTCAAGTCTGTCATCAATCACATTATTTACAAACGTTTGCGGGATTGACGTATTTATCGGTTCCGCAAAAGATCCATTCCTCGACTCATTAATTGTATAAATATAAACAGCAGCGGTTAAATCGTTAGTCAAGAGTTCGGCATTTTACAGTCGAGGGACTACAGTCAATGACACATTTTCACTCCAGGGATATTTTCTTCAAAATACACCAGCAGC
Source organism: Sepioteuthis lessoniana (assembly GCA_963585895.1). Taxonomy (NCBI): domain Eukaryota; kingdom Metazoa; phylum Mollusca; class Cephalopoda; order Myopsida; family Loliginidae; genus Sepioteuthis; species Sepioteuthis lessoniana. The sequence goes on from OY757928.1 coordinate 75,386,278, forward strand.
TACGAGTAACTACGTGATTTCCAGCATCCAAGAATGCCAGTACAATCAACAATTGTTTGAAAATGGATTGTCTTAAAGCATTTACAATTCTTTAATCTTGTAGCAGAAAGAATTGCAAACCATTATTTAATGCGGGAATTGTTTTGCCATTGGAATTTTGAAATGATACATTTCATCCAATTAGAACGACCTATGCCATTCTGCCCGGGCACACCTGACTGGGCACCATAAAAGGCAGCGCTAAACACGTGCGACCTCTCTTTTCCTTTCTCATTCCTCTTGGCTGGCAGAAGGTGTTATGGTGAGATATGTAATCACCACCGGAACAGTTTAAATAAGCGACCATGTCACCGGTCACCGGTTAGAGAAACACGGAGAGACACCCTGGACTGAACACGTGTAGTTTTAGGGTGGATAATCTCCCTGTGTGTTGGACCCGGGATTGAACCAGCGACCTTTAGATTTCAGTCTAACGTGCTTGTTACACCACTTCCCTCTTTGCGTTCCTCCTCCACTTTCCTCCTCTCTCTCTCTCTCGCTCTCTTTTCCACTCTCTCTGTGCTTCTTCCTTCGTTTCTCTTCCACCTTCTTTCCTGCTTCTCGCCGAGAAAAAGACTTTATTTCTTGTAATTAATACAAGAAGGCACAAGGCCTTATGGTTTTGGGGGAGGGGAAGGGAGCGGTCATGCTTTAACTATATTTTCTATGGGGAACCTAGCTAGCCACATTCGCTGACCCATTCAACAATACAATATATAATCACTCGTCCATCGCCATGCACGCAGCAACCACCAAAATACCACATTTGCTCTATGAAAAAGTCCTACTTAAAACCCGAAAGTGGTGTATGATTTTATTTACAATGTATGGTTTTTTACAATGGATATGATGGGGATGGGAGAAAAAAACCCGAAAAGAATATATATATACACGAAAAACAAGGAAAAATTCCCCGTTTGGTTTCCCTCCCATCCCCCCGTCTATAAAATTGGAGGCCGACTGTTTTCCGGACCGAAAAAACCGGAAGCAAGCCGGGCCTACCCTAGGTGGGACGGGAATCCTAATCTATAGGGGGAAAAGAAATAAGTGGTCGGGCTCGGTATGGGTCGATAGAAGTGGGTAATATGATTTTTTACATATGAATGTTCAAGATCTTCAATAAAAACGGATTGGGATACGGGTTGAGGTACAAAAATTATGGGGACAGGGAAGATCTTGAGTGCTAACGACTAAATGACGGGGTCAATGACTCACAACATACTGCTAACTAGGTTACAAGGGAAAAAAACCCTACTTACCACGGGTGGGGTTCCTAAAGACCCGTACCGTAGACGCCATGGGCCGGCAGAGGAGGGAAGGATGACTCCAACATTGCCCCCTTTCTTACGACCAGGCTCGCTGCATTCACCCACCTTTTGCTGAATGTTATGCGATCCAAGCGTTTTCTATCGCATCTGATTTTGACCCTCAGCTGATGCCGAAAATACAAAACCAGATCACGATGAGAAAAGTTTGCATCGTCATACAATCCCTTGTTTCGCGTCGTCCAAATCACCATTCGGGCTACAGCGAGGATCGCGAGAAACACCACACGCTTCTCATCATGAAACGGAGGAAGAACGTTGTCTACGACGTAACTAACGTCGAGCAGCACAAGCTGTTTGGGTTCGATGCGAGCCGTCCACTCCCCGACGTGATCCCAAAACGGGCGGACTCGCTCGCAGTAGTAGAAGGCGTGCTCAGCCGTTTCTTCCAAGCTACTGCCGCAGCGAGGGCAATCAGGCATGTCTGCCAGGCCCGCTCTGAAGTTCAAGCCGCGAAAGGGTAACGCATTCCGAACAAGTCACCAGGTGAGCGAGAACTCAGAGTTGTTCAAGAAGCTCGATCCTTGTGCCCAATTCCAGTGAGAGCGGATCTCCCCCGCCGTCCAGCCGTGCCGCTCGCTGAGAGGATCAGAAGCGGAACCCACCACTAATTCCCGATACAGTTCCTTCCGAGGCCATGAAAGGTCACTGGACCCAAGAAGGTTACGAAGGGCCTTTCGGCACTCGAGGACAAACAGTGATTCGCCCAAAGGCCTACGTCGACCTTCAGCCTTTGGGTCTGATTTGAAGCGAGGAAAAGTCCGACTCGCCTTTCGTCTCCACACTGAGTCCCCCGTCAAGACTCGGCCCAGATATGCAAGTCTTTCAGCGAGCCAGTGGCTCTCCAGATCAGGCATACCCAGACCCCCGTTGTGTGCACGTTGGATACAGACCTGCCTACGGACCATCGGCCTTGCACCTCCCCAGAGCAATGTGGAGAGGGATCGTTGCAGTGCCAACCGATGTACCCTAGGCAGAGGAAGTACAGCCAATCGGTAAAGGATCAAGGGGAAGACGTGCGCGGCGCACGCCTCCGCCCTGCCCTTTAAGGACAACCTCCTTGAAAGCCAGATTCCCACCTGAGCATTCACCTTAGCATGTACTTCCGACCAATTTCGCTCCAGTTGGAGGTCGGGCCCGAACCACACCCCGAGGATGCGGATGGGTCCGTCACTCCAGCGGAAGGGCCCTGGAAGAGTATTGCTACCCCTCCAAGCACCGAGCCGCAATGTCAGAAGTTGATAAATGTGAAAAGGGACACCACTAGGATAGAGGGAAAAGTTACATCCTAGGTCCAAGTAGTGAAACAAAAAACTTTTCTCAAGAACAAAGGAAAAAGTTTTGAATGTTGGAGCTGTGTGGGTTCGCACTTAAGAAAAAATTGCCTTTTAAAGACCAACCTTGCGCTAAATGTGGTTTAGTTGGACACCAAGCCTCCCAGTGCCGAACTAAACAAAATAAACAAAGACAAAAATTTAAGTCTAAAGTAAATGTAGTGTTGTCAAAAGAAGAAGTGAGACAAGGGGGTGAACGAAAATTTGTCAATACCAAAATAAATGGTTAAGCTACTTTTGGATACAGGTAGCGATATTTCGATTATCGACGAAGTGACCTGGAAGAGGATTGGGTGTCCAAAACTGGAGAAAACGTCTAAAATTGCCAAAGGAGTATCCGGAAAGAGATTAAAATTCAAGGGAGAGTTTAATTGCAGTGTATCCCTTGGATCGAAAACTTTTTCTTCAAAAGTGTCAGTTGTTCCAGGTATAAATTCTTGCCTCTTCGGAATTGATTGGATCGTTTTGTTTGATTTATGGGAGCTACCCATAAATTCATTGTTAGTGTATCTGAAAAGAAAAATTTTAAACAAAATGAGGATTTTCTTACTGTCTTAAAAAGTGAATTCCCCAGGGTTAGGTGTGTGCACTAAGACCGAAGTGAATTTTGAGCTAAAACAAAATGTGAAATCTGTTTTTAAACCAAAAAGAAACGTGCCTTTTTCTTCAAAAGAAGATATTGAAATTGAACTGCAAAGACTGTAGGAGAATGTTGTTGTCGAAAAAGTCGACTATTCTGAGTGGGCAAGCCCCACTGTGTATGTTAAAAAGAAAAATAAGAAGATTCGGGTATGTGCCGATTTTTCTACAGGCCTTAATGACTGTCTGATGGATCATAGTTATCCGCTTTCATCCCCTGAAGACATTTTTGCAAAGCTGAATGGAGGTAAAATTTTCTCCAAAATGATTTATCTGAGGCTTACCTTCAGGTAAAAGTCAGTGAAGAATGTTCGAAGTATTTGTGTATTAATACCCATTTAGGACTCTTCAGACTCAAAAGGCTCCCTTTTGGTTTGAAAGTAGCTCCCGTGTTATTTCAGCAAATAATGGACACGATGCTTGCCGATTTAGGTTTTGCAATCGCATATTCGGATGACATTCTTTTAAAGAGTAAAAATGTACAGGAACATAAGGAACACATCAGAACAGTTTTCCAAAGTATTGAGGAATTCGGCTTTAAATTGAGTGCCGAAAAATGTGAATTTTTCTTAAAACAAATAAAATATCTTGGTCAAATCATTGACAGCCAAGGCAGAAGACCGGATCCTCAGAGAACAGAAGCCATTGAGAAGATGCCAGCACCTAACAATGTTGCCCAGTTACAATCTTTTTTGGGTTTAGCACAATATTATGCTATTTATATCCCAAAAATGCATAAGTTGAGAGTACCATTGAAGGAATTGTTAAAAAAGAGACAAAAGTGGATTTGGTCAAAAGAGTGCCAAAGTGCATTTGAAGAGATTAAGAAATGCCTGCTATCAGATTTAGCACTGGCACACTTTGATCCACAGAAGGAATTGATTGTGGCATCAGATGCAAGTGATTAAGGATTAGGAGCAGTACTTCTCCATAGACTTGAAGATGGATCAACGGAGCCAATAGCTCATGCATCCAGATCACTTTTGCCTGCAGAAAGAAACTATTCTCAAATTGAAAATGAAAGTTTGGAAATATTTATGCAATTGATAGATTCATTCATGGCAGGATTTTTACATTGCAGACTGACCACAAACCCTTGTTGACTATTTTTGGCTCTAAAAAAGGCATACCCACTCATACTGCAAACAGACTTCAACGATGGAGCATAATTCGGTTGAATTATAATTTTAAAATGGAGTACATTTCATCCAAAAATATTGGACATGCGGATGGACTATCCAGACTGATTCGAAAGTGTGCAGAACCTTGAGAGGATACAGTGATAGCTGCATTGAGAGAGGAAAAAGAACTCTCCGGACTGCTGTGCAACACGATTCGAGAGTTACCAGTGACTCTAGATGACATCAACAAAACAGCAGAAACAGATGAATTCATTGTAAAAATAAAAAAAAACAAAAAACAGGCACAGTTAAACGAAAAGTCAAAGAAAGACTCGAAAATTTCGCCATTTTCTATTTGTTCGCAGACTTTAATGTATGCGGACAGAGTCGTCATACCGACTACACTACAGTGGAGAATTCTAAAAGAATTCCATAGCGGTCATCCAGGCATGTCCAGAATGAAGGCCTTAATGCGAGGATATACGTATTGGCCTAGGATGGACCGGGACATCGAAAAAATTGTAAGAGAGTGTCAAGGGTGTCAGCTAGCAGCAAAGGCACCACTTGTACAAATACAACCGTGGCCGAAGACAGATACACCGTGGACTCGGTTACACATTGACTATGCAGGCCCTTTGCATGGACATTATTTCTTGGTAGTCGTGGACAGTTTCACAAAATGGCCGGAAGTGTTTAAGTGTAAACATCCGACATCAACGAGTACTATAGATGCACTAAGACTTCTCTTCAGTCGTTTTGGAGTGCCTAAAACTATTGTCAGCGACAACGGCCCCCAATTTACCAGCAAAGAGTTTGAAGAATTCTGCAAGGCCCTATCCATTGAACATTTAACAACTGCAATATACCATCCAAGGTCAAACGGTCTCGCAGAGAGATTTGTGAACAAAAGAGCTTTGAAGAAAAACCAAGGCATGGACACTGATGAGAAGAGTCTTGAAAAATTTCGATCTGTGTACAGGATCACTCCTAACCCGAACACTAATGCCGGTTTGTCAGCAGCTGAACTAATGTTCGCACGAAAAATCAGATCCGTATTTGACAGGATTTTACCAAATACAACCAAGACAACAGCAACAGGAGAAAATCTTTCGACAAGGTTCAACAAACCTGGTGACAAAATACTCTTGTTGAACTATAGGACTGGGAAAAGCTTTTGGGAAGAGGGGATTATTATGAAAAGAATTGGTGTGACGGCAAATTGACTAAAATCCCAAAACGGGACTTTATTTTCGCACGTGTGAAGACGGGGCAGGTTGGCACTTGATCCCCTATAGAATAAGTCCTCGTTCAGAGTTTTTCTATCAGGCATATAAGAACTGGCATATTACGTGAGGGATTAATTTAGGACCAGACTGACCGCCGCTGGCAAGGGGTTCCAAATTTCACACTATCACCCACCCACCAGGCCGCTTTCTTCCTTCCCCGAGACAATGGAAGAATATGGACCTATAGGTTTTAGTCGTAATAATATTATATTGTAGTAGTCGGCAACTCCAGTTTCCCGTGTGATATTTTAGGAATTAATAGGACAATTCTAAGCAAGATAACATAAGGCGAATAGAAGCTGGAAAGGAAGCATGAAATAATAACATAGACCACATGGTAATATAAAAATACATGAATTCCTTTACTACAGTTATATACACTTTCAAAGTGTCAAAACATATAATAATTGGACAGTCCACGAATATAAATGTCTTTTCTTGACTCTTGTCTTTATTCAAATTAAGAGAGAGAGAGAGAGAGTGGTATGCAAAGTTTGGGTATAAAGGAAAATGGCCCCAAAGTTACTTATCTTATTTTTCGACGGGGTTCCACTGGAGAATCTTTCTTCTTCTTACTAGACTTTGTTCTGTTTTTAATACTGGCTTGAAGAACTCGGGTCCCTCATGTCTCAGTATTCTTTTGTCTTCAACCCGGAGTAGAATGGCTATGGTTCGTCTGCCCGCTACGGACCCTGCTCAAAAACTCATTTTTTTACTATCTATTTCCGCTGAGGGGAAAGGGGTCCCCACTTCCGTTTTGGGATCTCAGCCAATCATTTGGCTTCTCTCTTCTCCCCCTTGGTGTCCGGCGACCTGAGGTTACTAAGTACCAACATCTGGTCTCCCCTGTGTGACCCACATTCCTTCCTAACGGTCACTTGTTTGACGGCTAGATACTGTTAATTCAACGGGAGGATAGTATTAATCTTATCTCCCACCTCCCAGTGGGATATCGCGTGACAATTGGACACGTGCTATATTCTGTAAGAAGTAGTAAATTTGACTGTCGCAGGCATATAAATCAGCTATGACCTCGACACACTGATGACTACAAATAGGCAGAAGATAATGAACTGCCCTTGGAGGTATCATATGACTCTTTTAATGTTCCTCTACCCATAACACAACCTACTCCGAGAGTGGTATCTTCTACTCCAGGTCCGAGAGTACCAGTTTCACCACCAATTCCACCCCCTCAAACGATGTTGTGGAGAAAAAAGTACAAGAGTAAAAAGAAAAGTTAACCGGCTGAGCCGCAGACCTAAAAACAAACGGTATTAAGCCAAATTTTCCAGGGAAAAATAGGCTTAGGGGGAGGTGTTATGGTGAGATATGTAATCACCACCGGAACAGTTTAAATAAGGGACCATGTCACCGATCACCGGATAGAGAAACACGGAGAGACACCCTGGACAGAACATGCTAAGAACTACACATTCTCTCTCTGTAAATATTGCAATAAACTTCTTTATTTATTCAAACCTATAGTACACATTATTTCCTTTATTTCCTTTCACGGAATACTATCTCTTGATTATCCTTATATTATTGCCACCTCAGGATATATCAGAAGGTAAGACCAGCTGATACGAGAGAAAACATTTCTCTCTCCAACTCGGGACAATTCCAATAGCAGACAGGGACTATTCATCTTGAGAGAGCACACTTCAACATTTGTTCCACTGCATACCTTAGGAGACCATTTCCAAGTCAATTATTTCTCCCTCCTAAGCTTAGCTTCTGGCTAAGCACTAAACTCCCGCATAGCCATTTACAAATGAGTGCGCATTCTATTCAACTCGCGGCATAAGGAAAACTTCCTCTCAAGCAGTCATTAAAATACTAGATTGAAAGCCATCAGTATCTACGCGTTCATTATTTGTTTCCTTTCTATAAAAATAACGTCAACTACTATTTATGCCAAAAATGGTAATGTCATCTGCCCTCTTGTTATAAACATATTTATATTTTTTCTTTATCTTGAACAAGGGATTCTTTTCTTTGAAAACAATTAGATATAATTAAAAAAAAGTTATTTGTATAGATTCCTAGCGTATATTATAGTTGAAGAAAAGAAATTTTGAAAGATAAAATTTACAATATAAAGAATTGAGAGTAAAATTTAATAGGAAAAGAGTGACACTAGAGCCAAATTTAGTATTTAACTGGGTAATGTTTTTAGGAGGCTTTAGCGCGTAATTCTAAACGGTAAGTTCAAACGGTAAGTTCCGCTGTTTACTAGTTCGGACACTGATTCGAAAAGATAACACAAACGATAAAGTTTTTTAAAAGGAATTTTAAACAAAGGAAACAAGAAAGAAAGTGATAGAAAAGATAAAGTGTTGCAAATTTTAGTGTAATTTGCGGAAACTTATCTGAGAGAGTTTCCGGGAAACAAAGTTCTTTGAATTTGAGTATTTTCTTTTCTTTTCAGTTTTGTTGAAATGTTTCTGCTTTCATTTAATTTCGAGTTTACTGTAAAATTATCTTTTCATCAGAATTCTCGTGTTGAATTTTCTTTCAGTTGTTTACCTTGGTATAATTTCAGTAGTCGACTTTCGTTTAATTTTACTTTTATTTCTTGGGGAGCTTCTTGACTGTTTGAAATACATATCGGCTGTTCAAGAAGCGAGTGACGAAACCCTTCTGCTGGCTATTTTTTCTGCCTTTACAGTCTGGTCCCCGAATTCGTATGAGGGTCCCAATAATAGTTCTCGACAAATAGTGGGGTGTAGCTTTTTGGTACTGTATTATCTGGGATTATTTATCCCTTTTCCACTCTGGCCAAATCAAGTGCTGCACGAGGTTGGTTTGATTTTTGCTTAGAAATAATTTTTTATAGAACGCAAAATCAAGGAAATATCCAAAAAAGCAGATACTGTCTTATTTACACAACCCTTTTAACAGAAAATCAGGCATATTTTGTAGTTTTGGTTTACAGGAAAAGAAAAGAAATACAACAAACAACTTAAAAAATAAGAATTATCAACGTATGATAAGGACATTGAAAACAGGATATTGGTCGCTAATATGAACACAATTATTTCAGGAATTTGCTGTAATATCCTAATAAATCTGATGTAAGACTGTTAAATGAAATAAAGACCTAATTTATTATCCTGAAATAAGTCCGTGCATACTTGTTTAGATATGTCACTCGAATAGAAATTAAAGCTACTGAAATTATGACATTGCACGATTATGTGAAGTTTTATGTTTTAGCTATGAAAAGACAAGTTTCTTTCCTCTTTAAACAGTTAAAGATTGTTTGTATTTGTTCAAATGAAGATAAAAACAAATAAATGCACACACACACACACACACACACACACATACACACACACACACACACACATGTGTTTAACAGATAAGCAACGAATCATTTTTTTATGTAAGCGTAACGCAAAACAAATATGCAAATATGCAGAGGCCAAGAAATATGCAGTAACTATATTTCTTAAATGAATATCTGTCAGTCATCATTATTAATACTTTCGACAAGTATTATCTTTTATCTTCCGAATACTAAAACCTTTATATCGTAACGTACCTGGATGTCGAAGTTTGGAATTATCTTCCTTGTAGAACTCTTCTCCAAGAAGGATTACCTTTACTTTTCCGAATAAAGCAGCCAGTTCAAACATGGCTTGTTTGCATACCACATCTATCTTCGTGTTCTCTTAATATTTAACATGGTGGTCGCGGTAAAAATTCGAAAACGACACACAGCCCAACAAACACAGGCAAGAGAAAGAGAAGAATAAAAATGGCACTAAAAAGAAGGCTGTAAAAGATTTAAAAGAAAGAAGAAACATTTGAATCCAGTCGGTGGCAGACAATAAAAGACAAGGACTAACATTTACAAAAAATTCTTCATGGGAAAGGATCCTCACCAATAAAATGTGAGAATAATATTGTCGTTATCCATCATTGTATTATTTAGGGCAAACAACTCTGTTGTTGAAAAAAAAAAAAAAAAGAAAAAAAAGAAAAGAAAAAAAGAAGAAGTATTAATAAAGTATTAATAAAAAAAAAAAAACTACACAAAAGATGAAAATGACGAGCAATCGAGCCGGTCATGGAAGACAACCAAGAACATCGTTGAATCGTTCTGTTTTTTTTTTCAAGCGGCGCTACGAGCTGTATTTCTCCGTACAGAATAAACAGAAAAACAAGTTGACCACATATTATTAATGTCGGGCGAAGAAAGCCTTAGACATAGACTGAGTTCTCCAATGAAAAAGAAGTCAATGTGACCAAATATTTGGAAAACAGGGAGTAACCGAAAGAGTTGTCAGCGATAATGGGCCCTACTACAGCTCCAGTTTGTTCTAAGAGTTTGCGAAAGAGAAAACTACATGATATCCTCGAGGTACCTATAGTCAAATGGGTTGGCAGAACGGTGCCTACAATCTTTGAAATCTGCCATGAAGAAAGTAGCCTTGTGTAAACGCGACATCCACATGGTTTAGCTACGCCTCAGAGCTACACCAATAAATGACTTCATTCTTTCATTTGATGAGCTTATACAATCGAAAACTTGTCAGCAACATACCAGTCAGATACATAAACCATCAGGAAAAGACGAAATAGCAAACTTCCTAGACCAAAGGCAATCGAGACAAAAATTATATTACGATCAAAACTCCTGAGAGCTTCCCATACTCCATACGCGAGCACAAAATAGGACACTAGTAAATGGACTACTACGATTGTAAAACGGATTTGCATGGAACCAAGATCCTATATAGTTCAGATTCCCATGGTCATCCGCCACAACCATTACATGCAATGGTTTTAAGTAATATAGAAACAAATTAAAAAATCTTTTTCTGAAAATGTCTTGTCAATAAAAAAACAACAAAAAACAACACAGGTCATAAATCCTAAAAGTAGACCAAAGCCAGACTAAGCCTGGCCCTGATTCCAAAATTCCAAAATTCCTGACTCCTTAAGGATAGGAATTAACCAACAGAATTAGAACAAAATTTAACTTGTGCAATAATTTCTAGGGATGTATAAAAGACCGATAGTTTGAAGGGGATCTGAAGAAAGATACAGAAGAGAAAGCACTATCAGAAAAAAGAAATTTATCCAACGATTTGACTCTAAAAAGCATAAGAAACCAGCTCCACCGAAAGAAAGAATGACAAAATATTCGAGTGAGTAATTTCTTTTTCTTTTCCTATAAGCACTAATACCTTCAAAGAACTGTAGTCATATTTCTCCAACTAAAACTTGGCCTCAGAAGGATGTCCCCTCTAGGCTTTTACCTGCTTCCAGGACTAAGTTTATTACTTGGTGCCTAAGGCTCCCAAATGGGAATGCCGACGGGGTCAAGAATTTTTGCACCTGCCGTATCAAGTTTCATGTAGAGAGTACTTGTTAGAGCTTGACTGGAAGGCACTCAGCAAAGATTTGTGATTTATAAGAATTCTACCCTTCCAAAAAAATGTCGAAAGTTGTGTCTAGTTGAATAAACTGCGATAAGCAGTTATCATCAACCCTGTAAAAGGGTTGATGATAACTCTAAAATTTTCAAAATGCGCAAAACGGGTTTTAAATATTGAATATATTCCTTCATAGAAGCACTGACAATGAAGACATTGTCCACATAGACACAGACGAAATATTGGGCGTGTAATACGTGGTCGATAAATCTCTGCAAAGCCGGGCTGTGCGCTTTTGTCCAAATAGTTCACGCAAGAACTCAACGTAAATGGTGTTGTGATTGGAATTTTTGGAATGTGTTCGTACTGTACCTGAATGTGATGGATAGGGTAAATATAGACTTTATTTGTATTGTACCATGAATGTGGAGAATAGGATAACAGTCTTGAAAACCAGACCGTTGTCCTATTCCTCACATGTGAAAGACCAGACCGTTGTCCTATTCCTCACATCTGGAAAACCGTTGTCCTATTTCTTACATCTGAAAAACCAGACTGTTGTCCATTTCCTCACATCTGGAAAACCAGACTGCAATTCCATAGAAGTCGATTGCTCTATAATCCCCACACGCACTATAAATGCCACCAATTTTGGATGCAAAAGAAAAGCCCAGTTAATATTGGATGGACGGATAATACTCAGTTCCATCATTTGGCAAGTTCAATTTTTCCTGTCATAGCACAGACTTTATGCTAGTTTCTGGAATGCATCATTTCAAAATGAAAATAAAATTTAATCGTCAAAATTATTTTTTTCAATAATTATTGTTTGTTTGTGTCTCCTACGACAAATAAAAAACCAGCACTAAAAGTTTTGAAGTTATAACATTTTTAGCGTGGTATTTTCTTGACATTCCATGAAATAAATGCAAATGATATGTGTGTTATGCCTATTTGATAAACGTTTTTTTATAAAAAATTGACATGTAAAATAAGTTTTGATTGATTACTGGTACATTTCTGATCAATAAAAAATAATAATTGATCCCTTGTGATAGCAATAGTTAATAATTATCAAATTATTGTAAATCACTGATTTTTATAAGTTTGTTATAATTCAGATCACCAGATGTCTGCCTCCAGTCAGAGTTTGAATCTATGATTTACAGGACAATGTTGTTCTTGTCAAAGCAGCCTTTCCTCTTTCTTTCTTTCTTTCCCTACATTACCATAGGTTGGTTGTTTGTTTGGGTTTTATGGCATATCAACCTTTGTAGGTTATTTAAATCCATTTTTATAAAAATAATCAGTTCTATTTCAAACAATTTAGTTTAGCATGAGTACACAGTTTAATTGTCAAAAAAATTCATATTCTAAGCTATTCAGTTTATTCAAACAGTTCTAATTCAGCTAATTCAGTTTAGTATTAGTATAGGTTTTGTTTACGCGCAGTTAAAACAGTTCTATATTAAACAATTCAGTTTAGTGTAAGTAGAGTTTCAATGTCAAAAAGGATCCCATTTCAAACAATTCAGTTTAGCATAAGTACGCAGTTTAAATGTAAGTACAGTTCAATTGTCGAAAACATTTCTATTTCAAGCTATTCAGTTCAGTCAAATTCTTCTAATTCAAACAATTCAGTTTAGCATAAGTATGCAGTTTAGTTCTATTTAACCCATGGATAGGGCCCTATCAGGTACTACCATTAGGGGCCTGAGTGGGTCTGGGAGCAATGGCAATGAAGTAGTGATCCGCATTCTCTAAAGCTCCAGCATCACTGGAACCTCACCATCAGTTTGTTTAGTGTCATATCCAGGATACTTGTTGGGGGGTGTCTTATGTCACTGCAGAGGTGCAGTCGGTGTGTTCTACAGCCCCAGCCGACTGGACAATACACAGTGAATGTCAAACCAGTTTTATTTCAGATAATTCAGTTTAGCATAAGTACACAGTTTAGATGTCAAAATAGTTCTATTTTAAACAATTCAGTTTAGCATAAATACGCAGTTTAAATGCAAAAAACAGTAAACTCAAACCACGGTTCAGTTCTATTTAACCCATAGATAAGACCCTTATCAAGTGCTACCGCTCCGGGTCGGAGTGGACCAGGGAACGATGGCAATGAAGGTGTACTCCGCATTTCCTAAAGCTCCAGCATTACTGTTGCCTCACCATCAGATTGTTTAGTGTCATATCCAAAACACTCGTGGAAGGGTCTTATCCCTCTGCAGAGAAGCCATTGGTGCATTCTACTGCCCCAGCCGACTGGGCCACATTACCATAGGAATATAATAACAATATACTAAAGCTTTATACTTAGGGATATCAGATCTTTACAGTTGAAGTCTTAGCCTGCGATCTTGTATATTTATTTCCATACTTCTTTCATTTCTCATGTGGATAAACAAAGTTTAGACGGTCATAGCATCAGATTAGTTATTCAACCATATTTTACATAAATTGCTGTTACGAAAACAGTCATTACAAATAAGAGGCCAAATGACAGTGATTTACCTCCCTTCGCTAAAAAAGTAATTGGTTACCTAACCCACACACCATCCCATTCATTCCATACAGGTACGTACAATCATAATAAGACACTTATCCCTAAAGTGTCATGTCTCGAAAAAATAAAAAGGAATAAATAAATCCATTGGTTGTTTATTTCTAGTGTTAGGGAATAATGTTATAAACATATAATTGAACAGCGGCGGTTCGTAGCGTTAGATTTTTTAGCTATAACATATAACACAAGAAAAATGCGACTTTTGCTTCGGGTGTTCGGACATTACCCAACGATCCAATTACACTTACGCAAGTTTTTACATTCTCCCTTCATACACTCACTCATTCTCTCACTGGTATGAGGAAGTTCGTTTTCTCTTCTTTTGGTACTCCTTCGTGAACATGTGGAACGCTTGGGTTCTGATGGCAGAGTATTCCAGCTTCTTTTACTACATGATGTTAAAAGGTTTACTTCAAATTTAATAACTCAAGCGGTTGTCTCCCTTGTACAGCTCTCCTGTTTTGCTAAATAAATCAGTTTATTTTCTCCTTTCCAGGGTAACAGGCGTGTTACTTTTCCTTCGTATATTTGCACTGTGACGTGGTATTAGAGAGAGAGAGAGAGAGAGAGAGAGAGAGAGAGAGAGAGAGAGAGAGAGAGAGAGAGAGGTCAATACCCTTACCTCTCTTTATTTGAATCAATAGGCATTAAGAAAGATCGGATAACAGGGACCGACCGTTAAAGAGGTAGAGGAGAGAAAGGGTCAGCTATCTGTACCCTTTGCACTTTAGTCTGTTGAAACTAAAGAAGTCACGGTCAATCGGGTGGTATGATTCAGCGAGATGGTGGAAGAGGAAAAGTCAAATGGCTGGTCGACAGAATCTTCGCGCCAAAAAGACCGGCACGCCTTAGAAAAATTTACAGGAGAATCTTCAGTTTGTACAAATCCAGCATTGCAACAAGATTGCTGAGTTCAGCCAGCTCCGGGAAAAGATAGCTCACCCTTAAAAAAAGAGTAAAATCTGAAGTTTGGACAAATCCAGCGTTGCAAAAAGATTGCTGAGATTATCCAGCTCCGGGAAAAGATAGCTCACCCATAAAAAGGGAGAAAATCAGAAAATTGAAAACCCGTCAAAGATAAGTACAGCTCAAACCGTTTTCTTTTTCCAAATCTTAAATATTGGAAAGTTGTATGTATTCAAAGAAACTGTAAATGTTCTATTTCACCAATCGTTAAAATTATTGAATGAACATTGCTACACGCCTCAGTCCGGCGTTGAGAGACATTTTTGTTTGATGTTTTCCTGTTGGCTTAATATTGCCAGTAATTTAAAAAGAAAAGAGAAAAGAAAAAAATAAACTGTTTCTTAAATTTCATTATTATTTGATCGTCGCATATTAAAATTTGGTTATATTTCAAATGCACCCTTGTGTTGAAATGCTTTGATTGTGTTCTTTCCTCTGTTGATTTGACTTCTTTTGACATGTATCTTGTCTCGGCATCATACCGCTTTCGTTAATTCTCGCTAAACATCTTATTGCCTCCTTAAACATTACAAGAAGATTTGGAAATCTGTCTACAGTTAATATTATCTGACCCAGAAGTTCGTTCCTCTGTGATCTGAGGGGGTAGGGAGACAAAGGACTTGGTGGCGTATGTGAAAAGTGAATCGGCAACCCCTTACCGACGTCTGAGACCAGTTTAACCTCGAATAAGCATCCACATTATTTGTTTGTTTCTCATACGCCCGAAATAGGAGTCTTGACCGAGATCTATTTTGGGGAGTGTCAAATGCCAGGCTGCTCTCGGTGATACACATTCTACATAACAGCCTTCTACAGAGGACAATGACCGAGATGTTGATCTCTTGAGGTAAGAGTAGAATTCAACGTCACAACTCCTTATTTCATATTTACTTCACGGCATGGCAAATTCAACACACGATGTTTCTGATGCTTCTCGTTTTGTTGATTCCCTTTTTTCCCCTACTAATCTCTCAATTCTAAATAGTTCTATCCACTTTTAGTCAGGTGTTATAGTGATTCTATTTTGACAGGTGTAGCAATGTATGAAAAAGAGATACCTATAACATTTATGGCAAGTAGGAATTTGGATAATCAAATTCTGCTTAAATTATCTAAAATGAAAAAATCAAGAATAAAAAAAATAAGGTGTTGTTAAATTGATATAATTTGGGTTCATTTGTTAAAAATTGAAGTAAATCTTAAATCGACCACGAATTTCTCGACTTATTTATTTCCAAATACAAACCTTTAGAATGGTAAAGAAAACTCGTTTGAATTTGCACTTCATTTTACTAATTTTTCAATTAGCCTATTAAACATCAGTCGTTTTGTGTCTTGAAAGACTGTATAATTCTTAGCTAAAATATGCACATATTAAAACGAATATATCCAAGTGATAGATTTCTGATTTTAAGAAAAGGGGACAGTTTTCATTAAGTAAAATGCTGTTAGACAACAAAAATTATTTACATATTTTATCATTTCATTCAAATTTCCCCTGAGTTTCCGAACAGGACACAAGACTCACATGCAGGTTCGATTTTAGTTTAACCATTTTATTCTTAATTTTTATTCGAAATAAGATCGAGAGCACGATTTAATCTCTATACTCACGAGTCAAGTTTTAATTTTCGGTGATTTTGACCAACTAGAAACTGGAAATAAACATCAAACGCGGTGATCTTTCTTCATTTGGTAACGGCTTCTCAGCATATAAGAATTCCTTTAAATTGCAAATGGGTATCGGAACTTGGATTGTCGGTTTTCAATGTTGATGTTATTATATGACTGATAGAGATTTTTTCTGATTTATCGTACAAACATTCGGTGAGTGCTCTCCAGTCCTGTGGACTGGAGAGCGCTCACCAAATGTTGCCAGGGCAGAGATTTTTTAAATAAAAAAATACGTCTCTGCACATAAGCTTCACGCATGGTGAAATGTTGATGGAATTATCATAAAAAATAGAATTAAAAGTGATTTTTCGACCAATTCATGACCTTCACGGGACCCCCCCCAAAAAAAACAAACCCCTAAAATTGATCAGATTTGGGGATGGGAGAACGATAAAAGACGAGATTCTTTTCAATGTTCAAACAGAAAGAAAAGAGCCAGACACTAGAACATCAACCGCCGACGCCTGCAACATTCAACATCGCACAACACTCGTCTTTATCTTCCTACTGCGGTTTTTGATGGAAGCCGCATGACTCGAGAATCACCACCCCACCAACATTCCACCTCTTCCATGCTGGCATTCTCCTTCCCAGTCGACATAAACTTTGGTTGACCGCGTAAGTCTGCGACTCACCCCAAATATTGGAACATTTTTATTTTTCAATTCTACTACCGTTCAACACATTTTAAAATTCCTGAAATTAATTCATTCCTACCAATACAACTACCGTACATTTTATTTCTCAATTTCACACATATTCTTATATTTACCAATACAATTATTTGAACATTTTTTGTTACTTTTTGTTAATAGTTGTTAATTTTTTTCTCTTGCCTTCTTGTCATTTGATTTGCAACACTGTGTTTTTGTCCTTTCCTTGCAATCAGACGCTTGAATCAACAATGTTTACGAGTGATCATCATGAACAAAGATTTTAGGGTGATACAAGGTAATAAGTTGATAAATTTTGTTTTGTGAAGAGAAGAAAACATAAAAATGTTGACGTTGTTAAAACTAAAAACTTGAAATTTTAAGTATTTGATGTAAAATGTCATTTTTGCATCCTTAAATTATGTGATGGCCGATGGATAGACAAAAAAAAACCACCTGATGATTAATAATACTTGGAAATCCTACCTTTACACTACGAGATACTTTCAAAATGTACTTACGTTGTTAATTGTCTTCCCGACAAAATCATTTAATCACAACAACTCTAATGATATTTAGGTAAGCAGTGAATCAGATTTTCATATATTGTCAATGATTGAAGAGCTTTGTAGACAACACTCAAATATCATATATAATCGATTACAATTTCAATTCTGCATTGATCACGATATTCTGCTTGAAGTATATTCCCTGATATAGAAGTGCTGGTGAGATTAAGAACATTTAGTAAATGATACATAACAAATACCAGTTCATGATTACAAGTAATATTTCCTTATAAAGATTCAAACACCTGCAACCCGTGGACTGATTGAATGGCTCCGTTCTCATTAAGAATTTCACTTTTTATTTGGACATAATCAACATATCAATCAAATTCCACGCTGAGATTCATTTAACATTGTGCTTTCTACTTTTCGTCTCATTTTAATAAGCAAGATTTGAAGGTATTAAGTACATTAAAACACATTTTTTATGCTATTTGCGTAAAATCTAAAGGAAATCCTGGAATAAATAAGATCTGAGTTTCAAGGTAACTATATATATATATATATATATATATATATATATATTGTTGTTGTTGTTGTTGCTTCGATAAAATTCAGTACATGCGGAAGATAACATAAACTGTTTTTAAAAAGTGAAAATATTTTTTGAGTCAAAGATAAAAGGAAAAAGAAAAAAGAAAAAAGGAAAAAGAAAAAAAGGAAAAAGAAAAAAAGGAAAAAGAAAAAAGGAAAAAAAAGTAGCATAGTGTGACGATACCCCCCCTCGCCCCCACATACGTTACATCCTCTTCTAACCATGTCACTTCTTGGCCGGTGATCAACTAGTGGTTCCGAGGGAGGTAACGCACATTTCTTGCCACTACAAGAATACGATCGAGGGGACAATAGAACAAACGAACAAACACGAACAAGATGCTTGGGGTTAACTCAAGAGCAGAAAGGGAGTATGCAACACTACATTTCCGATAGCATATATGGACTAACGCTAGCATGGATTACTAGCGAAAATTCCACAAGCAACTGGAATGCCGACATCTTGACTCGATTTTCTCTCACTGTGGCTGGACCCTCATGTCATGCTGCCTCGTCTCTCTGCTCAGCTGTCCACTGTCGACCGCCTCTGTCCGATTCCCGTCGCCAACTGCCTGTCAGCTCCTTTTCCCAACCAACTCTCTTTCGCGTCCTGTTACCACTTCCGGATACGGCGAGATTTCAGGTCCAAAAACCCTTTGTCTGGTTTCGCGCCAAAACAGACAAAGGAATCGTCTGCTTGGCGGGCCACCCACATAGTGTTACAATAGTTCAGTATGAAGCTGTTCTATTAAATTAAAATTAGATAAAATCTGAACAGCAAATTCTTAACTCATTCATCATAAAATAAGTTTACAGATCCAATTACGTTTATGCTAACGTAAAAGAGAAAGCATTAAAAATTAAGCTAAAAATGAGTTGTTAAATATTTGTGAGATATTTTCTGATACAAAAGACACCTTTAGCTCAAACAATATATAGTTTTGAGGCTATAGTGACTGAATTTATACTTACGAGAGCTTTCTGATTGCACAATGTACACATTTTCTTTTAATATATGAAAGCTAAAAAAAAAACACATATACTTAGTCTTTTATCTCATTATATTAGATGGAAGAATATAGGATCCGTTCCTTTGATATTTTAAACAGGTGCTTTATTTCCTATAATCTATTCTAAATTTACACTTATTATTGAGGACAAGACATTGTTCTATGATCATAGTACTTTAAAGAATATTAGAGAAGAAAGATTGTTTACATTTAGTAATTAGATCAAACATCTGAATGTATCAAGTTTCTCATAAAAGCTCATGTAAATTCTTGTAACCAATAGTTTTGAAGTAATCTTTTCAATATGGTACACATAGAGGAAGCATTGTTAATTCTCATTAGTTTTGAAAAGTTTTTGGCAGTAAATTATTTATCAGAAATAAGTTCTTTTTAAGAATCTCATGATCAAAAATCGAGTCCTAATAAGAAAATATTCTGTTATCTTTTTTAAAGTCTTAAACTTAAATTTTGGGAAATTTGAAAAAAAAATGAAATAATTGATCGATTTCCATTTTTCAAATATGTTTTTTGACATAGGAGTCATATCGGTTTACTGAGGAAATTTGCAAGATCTATCATCATTTAAGTGGTCAATATTGGACAAAAGAACCGACTGGCAATAGAAGCAGATCAGCTCAGTTCCATCCACATGTTTGCAGTTGTTCTTTTGTTGCTGTTTCTTTTGTCGTTATTTGACCATTACTTGGACACTTCTCAGCAGCATTCAATGTAAACCATTTATTGGCAAGAGGTCAAGTTGATTTCAAAACTCTTCATCATAGACTTGAAGGTATCTTTGAAGCAAAGTTTAGATCTCTCTTTGTAAATTCACCATACAACAGGATGTTTGAACGATGAAAAACATCGACATTTGAAACTTTATTCTGTCATTTGATGTTGAGGATTTTGCAGAGGTATTGAAAATGAAAGCTGTTGATTTTCATGTCTGGTGAAGGTTGACTATGTTTCAGAATCAGAGAGAAGATAAGTTTGGTTGCTCAAAATTTTTGTCTTGCGAGATTATTTTTGTTCCAAGCTCTTTTCGTCTGCTTACTATTTTCTAGCACTCACTTCATCATCAAGTGATGCACCCGATGAAATTGATGAGCCGAGATAGCAAAACTTTTCAGTTTCACTCAGAATAATTGGAGAGTTATCATTCTGACCAAGGACCATGACGACTTGATGTTGATTTCTAGTTTGAATAGATTACATATTTTATCCCGATTAACAATAAGGGAACGAACTGTGGTTGCATAATTAGCAACAATGATCACATCATCAGCAAAAATCAATTTTTGGATAAAAGCTATTTCTGTTTTAGTCTGATGATGTCAAGCATAGAGAACTCTCAGATCCTGACTAAATCACAATACCCTGAGGGCATTTTTTTAAAATGTAATCTTTAGCTGAGCAGATGACTAGATGTTAAATAATGTCTTTTTGGGAAGTGTAAAAGCATATGCAAAGAGCCGATGTCTGTGATTAGCTTGAGCGCTACAAGACGCCCAGATTCACCAACTCGTGTCGTAATTGAATTTAAAAGGGTGTTTCTGATGGCAAAACCTACTTTATGAATGGTTGATTGGGACTGACTACCGGCCAGAAGAATGTAAAATTTTCTTCTTTGAGAGAACTAGCATCTAGTCTCTTGAAAGACTGAAATTTCAGCATTGAGCAACTCTTGATTGATGATAGATGACTTTTTCGTTAATCACAATTAGAAGAATCTTGCTTTTAGAGCTCACGGTACAACGTTCTGAAATTCTAAGAGGTTGTGTTCTAGAATTTGTCTTGTAAAGTACGTCAATCTACATCTACCTATTGGGTTTTAGCTTATCCCACATACCCAATGTTGCTAGTAGACGTGATGGATCTAAACCTGACTGCCTGGCGGTAGTAGATCGATTCTGTTGAATAGCTGTTCACACCGGAAGTAACCCCTAGCGCCTATCCTTACGCCAATGAAAGGGAATTCAAAAGCAGTAACTCTTATGTTATTTCCGGGTCCGAAATACCAAGAGTGGAGCGCCATTTTCTCTTTGTATATATATGGAACCTTTCTGAGCATGGTCATGGCAATCAGTCACTGTATAGTTTACGAGATTGTTATAATCTTTTTCTTTCTTTTGTTGATCTGGTCAAGCTGGGCTCTGTAATTTCAAGGGCAGGTCCTAAAGTTTTTAGTCCTTCCTGGTTATACAACCTTTCTGGGTCGATCCTGGTTACGGCACCAATTTGTAACCCACTCAGTTGTACACTAAAATAATGGACCCCACCACAAAAAACAAAGTCAACTCAGATTAGAAATGTAACAACTTTTTTTTTGTTTAAACGTTCCCATTACTGTCTTTGATGCGAGGCACTAAAATCCGCAGCACAATTGTCAATGGTAGAGAATAAGTCAAGTTTTAAGTATTCCAAGTCTGGCACAAAGTCTCAAGTTCGGGAGTCTCGCAAAGCAATATGGATTCTGGATATGGATTGAATATGGATTCAAACTGCCTTAGTTGACTGTCTGACCCTACTCTCTGTGAGTGACTGACTGACTGGTGGGATGTCAAAAGCTTATATGGAATCCGGTGTACAAACGGCGTGGAGGGTATAGCGGCTCAGTTATTTGTTCATTCAGCGTCAATTTCATATAATTCAAGTTTTCTTTAAAACAGCTTTTTCAAATTTGATGACTCTTTTTTAGGGGTCAGAGAGCTTCAACCTACCCTAATTTGCATCTCTCACTTATACCTGGAACTGGTAATGTCTTAGAACCCGCTCTTCTCTCCCATTATCTCTATTTTCAACTTAACCCTCATCTCTGGTCCAGCACAACTGTCTTTTGTGATGAATCTGATTTTCAAACTGCGTTGGTAAAGGGGAGGTGTCAAAGATTATCAAACCAATCAGATCTTCTCCCTAAACATATCCTAATGCAATAATTTCATAAATAAACTAGACAGCCCTAATCATATTTACCTTTTTTTAATCTCCAAATATTTTCTTTGTCCAATATTAAGCAATTAAGATTCTTTTATTAGATGTTCCAGGTAATTCTTAATGCAAACAAATCTAATCCTTGCTGGCAATCTCAGAAATAATCCAGACATTTTTTGCTTGAGCCCGACTGTTTGAGTCATTGGGGTTCTAATATTTTCTTTGTCTAGTATCTTAGATTTTCACAAGAGTAAGACCTTATTCTTTTCACTAAGTCTGCTTGTTTTGAATTGATTAACTCTCATCCAGGCTCCCGTGTAGCATAAGTCTTTCTATATTTTTGGGTTTTCAAATGTTTTCTTTATCCAAATTATATTTAAGCAATAAAGATTTTCTTAAGAGTTCAAGTCTATCTCTTTCCAGTTAGTCTGCTTGCTTTCAATTGATTAACTTCCTCCAGGATCCAGTGTCAATCACACACAAAGACGCATATATATATAAAGAGAGAGAGAGAGAGAGAGAGAGAGAGAGAGAGAGAGAGAGAGAGAGAGAGAGAGAGAGAGAGAGAGAAAAGAATCACAGATTTGTATTGGCCATTGAGCACCGATTTAGTCTGAGCAGGTTTTATAAACGATGCTTTGCCCCGAAGCACCCGCTCCTCTCTAGACATTTCCCACGGAGTCCATAAGAGAGATAAAGGTCAATACATTTGGAACTGGTTCAGATCAAGTAGTTTGATAAATATTTCCCACCCAGTTGGCTAAGGATCTCCGACTCCATTATATGATGGATAGCCGTTGACTCCTTGAGAGAGCATTCATTTACCTTCTTATAGACAGTGTTATTTTTAGTTCAGCTAGAGTGACCTTTTGCCCACTACGCTCCAGAGTAGGCCCAGAGGTGCAGGATCCAGTTTATTCTCTTTTCAAAAGATACAAAGAAAAACTAAAAAGAGAAAAGGAATTTTAACAGAGCAAAACAGGCAAAAAACAAAAACAAAAACCGAGTTCTTTAATACTTTTGTTATGCAATAAAAGGAAAAAATTATCAAAATGTTCGTGTTCCTTTTCAATTTTCTACACCCACAACAATAAGAAAAGAAAAAACACACAAACACTTTTGCACAGAATTCTAGTTTTTATTCTGTTTTAGTTCTTAAGATAAATTCTTTGCTTTAAACCACACCCAAAAAATCAACTGAAATGATCCCACATTAGTTGCAGTCTTCAACAATGACAACTGTATGCAATTGCATGTTTTCTAAAACGGAGAATAGAATGTCGATTTCTTGATTTACCAACTCTTAAACAAGAACACCATATTTTATCTAAATGATAAACTTTGAAAGTAATTTTTGTTTTGAAAATCATACATTCTTAATTTAGCATATTGAAGTTATAGCGCTGGAAGACATATAGCTATATACTTTTTTTTATGTTGGTTTTTATCGACGTTCTTACTGGCAATGATATTGGATATTCAATAATACTAGGTAAATTTTCTAATTTTTTAAAGACTAGTAAGTAATTTATTAACTCTGTAACAAAATTTCAATCCGTCCATAGCTCTTCTGAAGACAAACACGTATTCAAGTTCTTAAAGAGACCATCAAACGAACGAATAAAAAAGAGAAAAATATTGCTGCGTCCATCTCTAACCCACAAAGCTGACGGGAATTCGCAAGACTTGAAATGAAGGTTGGTAGATAGACGAGAAGAAATTTAATCTGGATGGCTCAGATAGCCTTCTGTATTGCTTGCATGACCCACGAATATTAAAGAAAGTTGTTTCGATAAAGTGACAGGATGTTCTGAGTAGATGTCACTTCATTTCGTTGACTGGGAGTTAAATGTGACATGATAAGTTGATATATTAAAAAATAAGAATAAGGTTGATGGAGGTGTTAGGACAGGTGATCCACAGAATATGTTTCAGCAGAAACAGGTTATTTTAGAAGAATCATGCAACGCTTTCTTTAAGAATAAGGTCTTGTTAGATAACACTTGGATCTCAATATCATTGATATTTTTGAAGGTTTCTACATTCAAAAACCTTCTTTAATACACTGCAGAAAACGAAAACTGACGTCTTAGCAGCATTGAATGCACACACACACACACACACACACACACACACACACACACACACACACACACACACACACACACACACACACACATACATAAATATATATATATATAATTTGCATATATATGGTCATTCATCACATAACATTAGGTAGATATTGATGATTATTCCTGTACAAGTTTTTAATTTTGTTAACAGAACGAAACTAGTTTCTATCAATGCTTATATCTGAGTGCGTGTTTGGTTTTCCATGATATTGTATGATATATTTATATTGATGGGAAGTGTGAATTTTCCAAAAATCTGCAACTAGAAACAGGAAAGTTAATTCAGAATTCAGAGAGCATATTAAGCAATACAATTATATATTGTCTGGCGATTTAATAATCTGAATATTCATCTATGCGTGCATCTTGCATAAAGTTGTTGGCCTTAAAACATCGCAAAGAAAGTGAGTACAACTGTATTGTTGAAAACCATCTTTGTGTGAGCAATAACTATACCAGAAGCCATTTGTTTTTGAGAAAAATTTGTGAACGAAGAATTTTATAAATACTAAATATCTTGGAACGAAAACTAATAGCCATTAATTAATTATTAATTAACAGTTTCTTGGGTATCTAGAAACAAACTTTAAACATTCACAAGTTGAAGAAGAATTAAACCTTTTTTACTTTAATATTCAGCTTTCAAATTAATTTTGTTTTACATATTTGCAGGATTTTCGTTGTTGCATCCTCAATAGACAAAGCAAAACAAACGTTTTAATCCTTTGTTTAAATTTTATGGAATCTTAAAAGAGAATAAAAACAGTCTGTGCTTTTTTTTGAAGACAGCAATGATCACTAATAATTTTGAAGACAGTAATCCTAAGTAATACTTTTGAAGAGAACAATGCTCACTAATACCTCTGAAGACAGTAATCCTCAAAAATACTTTTGAAGACAGTAATCCTCACTTATACTTTTGAAGACAGCAATGCTCACTAATGCTTTAGAAGACTGTAATCGTCAGTAATACTCTTGAAGACAATTATGCTGAAGACAGTAATGCTTACTAATACTTTTGATGGCTGTAATCCTTACTGATACTTTTGAAGACGGTAATCTTCATTAATACTTTTGAAGACAGTAATGTTCATCAATACTTTTGAAGACAGCAATTCTCTCAAATACTTTTGAAGGCAGCAATCATTCCAAAGACATTTGAAGACACAATGCTCACTGATACTCTTAAAGATAGCAATGCTCATTAATACATTTGAACACAACAATACTCTCAAGTAGTTTTGAAGATAGCCATGCTCACTAACACTTCACTGGCCTTTTCGTGATTGCCATCCAAATGAAGAATCAAAGCTTAAAGGAATATTCATTATAATTTCTCGTTTCTGTTTACATCAATAGTTTAATGTTTTTAGCATGAATATCTAATGTAAAGGTCATAGATAAAGCGTTCTATTGGTATATGAGTGGTCACTGAGTGCAGCTTTTGTAAGCATAACGCAAGGAACAATACTTACTGTGTCAATGTTTTGTTTTAATCTTGTGGGAACAGATATTAAAAGGTGATAAAGAAGTAAAAAGAAAACGACATATACACTTTCTGGTATACGGTAATGCTCTCTCTCTCTCTCTGTATGCATGTGTGTAAGAGAGAGAGAGAGAGAGAGAGAGAGAGAGAGAGAGAGAGAGAGAGAGAGATGCAATTTCAAATATTTTTGGCAGTTCTCCATCAGTCATCATTTAATTTTAGTCAGATAAAAAGCTTCAAATACCAATTTATATGACGGAGAGGCTATCAGTCGAGAAAAATTCGTGTTTTGATAAAAAATGATCGTTCACGAAATAAAATATTTACATGCATATGTCAAGTATTTTCAGCTGTGTACTTGTCGTTATTGGCGTCTTTGCAATAGTCAAGAGAACTTAGCAAAGTGATTGTAAAAATTGGAAATCTTTGAAAGAATCGAAACAATCTAACCAAAAGACGTAGTAAAACCTGCAAGAAAGTGCTGGTGAACTGACGAGACTTGCTGTCACTTAATAACCGATGAAAAACATTAGTTACTCAATGAGTACAAATAAAAGAAACACCAGCTACACAATTGTATTGCCGTTATTTAGGAAGATGTCACTGTTGGTTATCGGTCCGATCATGTAGTTTCCATATGTAATACACATATGGAAACTACACTGTTGGCTGTCGGTCACTGTTGGCTGTCGGTCAGATTATGTGGTTTTAAATGTATTTATTTTTTGTCAGTGTAGGCTGTTGTTTAGATTACGTATTTTGTATATGTGTGCGTTTTTTGTCACTATTATATGTCGGTCAGATCCTGTAGTTTGTAAATGTGTGTGTTTTTTGTCAGTGTTGGCTGTTGTTAAGATTATGTAGTTCGTATGAGTGCGTTTTTATGTCACTGTTTGCTGTCGGTCAGATCATATAGTTCGTGTATATATATGTTTTTATGTCACTGTTGGCTGTTGGTTAGATCATATAGTTCGTATATGTTTTTCGTTAATTTTTAATATTTCACACCTTTAAAACAAGACGCTTAATGTAAATGATTTGGATGGATGTCATGAACACCATTATTACGAAACACTACCATTTATACTGGTTTATTTTATTGCTCATTATAAAGCACCAAAGATCGATAGGCAGCTAGAAAACAAGTCTTGTAATATACAAAATGTTGGCCGATGAGAGAGGTGGACTACTTCATATTCCATACACGATTCAGATTTATAAGTACATGGTATAAACAATATCTGTGAACTTATAAGTACAAATAATTGTATGCTTCTGCATGTACAAAGCAAAGCCTCATGTCCTAGAGTTTGTTGCTCACTCATTAGGCAGGAAAAATACCCCCCATATATATATATATATATATATATATATATATATATATATGCATATGTGATTGTGGATATTTATGTCTAACCCATTTCAGATAATGTTATCAATTTCGTTTAGGTTTAAACGAAACTGAAAGCAACGGGTACAAAACGTTTTCGTGTCCATTTTCTGTCAACGCGACATTTTTACAAAAAGACGCACGCACGTACGCACACACTCATGCAGATACACGTACACACTTGTTGACACAAGATTTTTTATTAACTGAAAAAGAACAGGCGAAAAGAAACACTTTAGAGAGAGAGAGAGAGAGATATGCGAAGAGAATCGAGAATGAAAGAGAAAAATTTACTAAGAGTAGCTTAGTCGAACCTGCTATGATAATTATTAAATTGGACCGAGTATTTTTCAAGCTAACTTTGAAAAGTTTTAACAAAGTTATAATTTTCAAATATGTTACTGCAGTTGTTTGTTGTTGTCATTGAGCCAAGGATATTTGTTTCTACATAAAGAGTTTAATCTGTTCAAGTCTCGAAATAAAAAAATTTTTTTTTATCAAATCCAAGTTCGAATAAAAAAGAACGAATAACAGTCATTAATTTGATATACCACGACAATGTAGTTGAGAGATCATCGAATTTCCATGGAATTTAATACGCTGTTTTGCGGCCAATTCAGCCCTGGAGATGATTTGCATTAAGAGAACTTGCCTATGTCAATGAGGTGCCGCTCCACCTAAATGGAAAAAAATATTTTGTTGCAATAATCTTCAGTTGTTTATCAATAAAACTGTATTGTGAGTGCCAATATATTAAATAGTTTTGGTCTAGTAAACTTTTAAAGTGTATATTTATTTTTTATTTTTTTACGTTGATAAAACTTATTAAGATACTTTTTAAAATTCAGTACAGTTTCGGCCTAAGATCATCATCAGAAGATATTTATTTCAAGATTGAATGCCTCTCGTGTGAATGAATCTTGAAATTTTGCAATAATCACAATTTCAGTATGCTTTGCGATTATATAACGCAAAACTGTCTTAATAATTCTTGGAGTAAAAAGAAAAGGTGAAAAACTAGCGTTAAAGGGATCTGTTTTAAAAAGTACGTATGTTTGTAAAAGTACGCATGCTTACAATGTTTTCAACAAACACTGTAAAGTATGTGAGGAGGAAAAATGTAATATCAAGTTTTCAAGATTCTAACAATCTGTTGAATTGATAGCTAAATGTCTCCACAAAGATAAATATGTAATTTGCAAACTGGTACCAGATTGAAACACGTAAGTTAGCAATGTGAAAGTCATGTGACTTATCAAACACCTCTGCTTGAGGAGAATGCGAGACAAGATAAATTTTAAGCGGAGTTTAACCGGTTTGAATTTAGTTTTCATTGTCCTAGACTGGTTTTCATTGAAAGGTCAGAGTTCAGTGTGCCTTATTATTTAAGGAGGGAGAATAGTTTGATTCATACCTTTCACAAGACTATTAGCGCCATGGGAAATGCAGACTCGTTCAGGATTTGAACTCGGGTGGTCCAGTCCATTTCCTACGACGGTAACCATTACACCTCAAACGCTTCCGTATATATATATATATATATATATATATATATATATCGTCATCCACAGACAGACTGTTTCGTTGTATCATAACTCATTAGTTTAGGTTTAGACGCGAGATGCTTCAAGCTGGGATCAAAACCCAGCTGATTTTACGCCAGTCGGATATCTTACCACAGAGTCATCGGCAACCCCGGAGAGTCATCGGCAACCCCGGCGCAAGCGAAGGAATTTAACAGATATATATTATTTTCCTTTGTTTACATATACGCTTAACGGCTAAACGGAATACTGAATTAATTAGACGATTGGCAACTGGTAATTCTTTGTGAGAGTGCTCAACTCCTAGGGTGGGGTGCAAACACACACACACACACGCGCGCGCGCGCGCGCACACACACGCACACACACACATACACACACACGCACACACACACTCACATATATATATTCTTATATGATCCAAGGAGGAAATCCAAGGGGTTGGAATATTCAATATGAGTTCTCAATACTCACGGCTATTGATGTATAATTAATTTGGGATTAACGATATATCAACACTCAACGCGTAGAGCAAAAAACATCTTATATAAAGATAAAAAGAAAAAAAAATCACTTTCTTGGTCTTGTTGTGGAGCCGATAAGCGCGTCGACCCCGCAAATGTTTTTTTAGTTAAAGCGTGCGAGTAGTGACAGCCAAAGACAATGAAGGGAACAAAGGCGAGATAACAGATACAACAAAAGTGACGATTTATTGTCGGAATTACAAACGTGTGTATAAAGTCCGTGGCGGTTGTATTTGGTCTTCAGCTAGATGGGTGATGTCGATAGCTGGTATGGTTGAGTCGTAGACGTGTGCAGCTGGATGTTCGATGCGGGTAGCTGGCGTATGTCGAGTCTTGGAGATACAGCAAGATGTTTGATGCGGGTAGCTGTCGGTTGAGTCGTAGAGTGCAGCTGGATTATAGTCGCGGGAAGCTGAGGTCGGTCGGGTTTGGTAAATCGATGTCCCGGTTTTGACAGTACGTTGTAGGTTAACCGGGTGTGTGTCGATCGGGTTGCTAGCCCGTGTAGCGAGTCGTACGTGGGCCAGATGTTGTAATGCTAGGGCAGTACGTAACAGCGAGTCGTTACGTGGATGGACGGGCGGAACCGAGCAAAAGTTAAGACCGGCTGGTCTTAGGATCCATCTTCGTGTTTGCCTCCAGGCCGTCTATTTCGACTGGTCGTTAAGGACCGTCAGAGATACTCCAACCCGCAGAAGGTGGCCTCTTATGGAAAAAAGGGGTGAATCTGCCACTAGAAGTGGTGGTGAAGGGAATGCAACCACGATAACGTAGGATTCGACCACGTGGAGCCAAGTGGCCCCTG
Organism: Sepioteuthis lessoniana; assembly: GCA_963585895.1. Classification (NCBI taxonomy): domain Eukaryota; kingdom Metazoa; phylum Mollusca; class Cephalopoda; order Myopsida; family Loliginidae; genus Sepioteuthis; species Sepioteuthis lessoniana. The sequence continues at coordinate 75,416,199 of OY757928.1, forward strand.
AGAGCGTCCGCGTGGACCTTTGAATTTTTCGCCGCCGAAGCCTTTTTCATATGAAAGAAAGGCAACACCACTTCTACCGCGCCACGTAAATAGAAAGTTCTTCTATAAAAAATGGACGTAGAAAATAAGTCCTTCTTTAGCCTGGTATAGGTTTGCGAAGAGTATTACTTCCATTTTTAGAGAATTATTTCTGGCAGAAGTGTTTTGCAAATGTTGATAAATGTTAATTTATCCCTTTCTTAGCTGTAACGGCCGGTTAGAGTCGAAAAAGGGCTTTGTCATTTCCGGCCGTACCCGGATGTAATTTTTCTAGGGCGAATGAGTAATCCGATCCGTTTATGTTTGTAGGCGGGTCGAGGCAGTCTCATTATAAATTCATTTCAGGTTCTTACAAGTTCTTATAAGTTTAATTTATCAGTTTTTATAAAAAGAACTTTCTTCAGATGAGATATTCAAAATTTTACGTAATTGTGATTATCTATAACAAAAGCAAAAAAAAAAAAAACGGTGTAAAAAAACAAAAAAAAACAAAAACAAAACAAAAAACAAAAAAAAAAAACTAAAACAAAACAAAAACGGTGAATTATTGGGATAATTCCTACACGTTAAAAGTCCCATTTTTTATTTTTTCTTCATTATTATTTTTTTCCTATTTTATCTTGTGAAAATATATATTTATGTATTTTATCTATTAATTTTGATTGCATTCTATAATATAAAATATAAAATTGATTAATTCGTTACTCTATTTTGTAAAGAATTATGGATTGATATATTAATATATAGAATAAAGTATATATAAATCACTTAATTAAAGGTTGCTAAATAGATAATTCTAATAATATATTAAGTTAAATTATACTAAGAACTTTGTTCTATGTCTACAAGCCAATTTTTTTATATACATATTTTCTCTTCTAAGCATAAATTACCATAAAGTATCAATCAGCTTGAAGCAGCAACACCAGGAGTAACAGAACGACCAACCCAGTGCACCCACCTTTAGTTATGCAGGCCGTATTCTCTGGCCTACCTGTAATCCTATGGGGGTCAGAGGCCAGTCAGAAAAATTTTATTAACCAGAGGGAAAAGAAACCGATTTGGATTTGAGAAGCATAGAGAAATATATTACAAATGTATAATGGGGTAATGGATTTTTGAAATGGAGCATAGATGAAATTATGTCATTTGGATGAAAAAGGAATTTGACGCTAGCCAATTGTTATTGGAAAAGAATGAAAAGCAAATGTATTGTTATTGTTTAACCTATGAGATGGTTGTGTTGTTTTTGACAGATCAATGCCACCTGTCGATTATCTAAAGTGACTTTGAAAATTGATATTTTTTGGTTACATCCCGTCCCAACCCTCAGTTGAAAATATACATAAAATGACAGAGTTTCTTCCTCGCAGCAGTAGACCAGCGAGGATAGTGCACGGGTCGAAGAGCAGTTTCTCTGAAGCTCTGAGGCTTTGACCTTGTACCAAACTGCCCTGAGTATAGAAAGCCGACCATAATACAACGCTCTTAAAAACCCAAAAATCTTAACATAAAAAGCACTTGTGAAATAGTACTAACGATTGTGGAAAGCAAACATAACCGCCATTTAAGATTGCCTTGCGTCAGATTATAGACAGTGAGAAATAGAAAAGTCTAAACCTTATACGCGGAATTGATAGACTGTTAATACGTGAACTGGTCTCGGACTAAAACTTGCTGCCTTCGGGATGGGTGAATGTATGTATAATTTTTGAAAGACATTTTTTATATACTAGATATTGTTATTTTGCAAGCAGTATTTTGTTCTCTGTATCTTGGCGTCGACTTTTATTTCTTTTTACTTTCTTAATTGTGCGGTCTTATTCGTTTACTCGCTGACCGGCGACTCTGACTAGCGATTGAGCTGTTGTCTGGATCTTAAAAACACAATGTGTGCAGATAACGAATCAGTCGCGTCGTCCGAAAATATATCTGACCAGCGGAACGATCAGCGAATTGGAAGCGGAACCATACTCGTATTTGGCGAGGACGGCTGTACTGTTACATTGATTGATTCTGTTTAGACCCATGAAAAATGGTGAAGTTAGAGATCAAAGATCGACCCAGGAAGAGCAGAAAGCGGTGATGTGTCCACAGAGAGACCAAGAGACTGGCGAACGACGAAGAGAGAGAGAGAGAGAGAGAGAGAGAGAGAGAGAGAGAGAGAGAGAGGCAAAGGAGGATAGGTTTGAACACTTTTTAGTTTTGCTTCAACAATAACTTGCCGGTGATAGGCTTTAGTAAAATTTATTTGTGATAACCGAATTTGTAAAAATGAGTGACAAACGGATCTGAGACTGAATATGAGACAAATGTATAAATCCATTTCTAAACAAAACAAACGGAGCAACTTTGATACTTATTTTTGTATTTAAATAAAAATTTCAGTTTTAAGTTTCTCAGATTTTCAACTTATCGAACAATTCTTCTTTCTTTTTCCTTTATTTAATCTGAACATTGCTTACTTTCCTTTACAGCGACCAAAACTGTGATTTCAAAGGCTAAAGTCATTATTCGTTTTTTAGCGAGGGAAATTGTTACGTTAGTTCCTCGCTATATCGAAAGGAAAATAAAGGAGAAGAACGAAGATGCCGTAAGGTTTTCAAGAAGGTTTAATGGCAGCTAGAATAAAGGGTACCTTTATGCTGCAAGTCTCATAGGAAGGAATGAAGGAAATAGTTATTGAGTTAAGAAGGAATTATAGCAGCTAAATGCCAGTGTGCCACAGTCAAGGCAATGTTCAATGTCTGAGCGGATTATGCGTCGCGATAGACATAGCAAAAGTCGTGTTTGCTGTTTAAGGACAGGAATTATCTAGTCACCCATAAATGTGTGATCCTGGTTGCTGTAGGAGAGAGGCATGAAAGTCTCCAGATAATGTTGCCCAGGAATGAGGTAGCTGGATGTCTGAGCAAAATTACGCGTCGATGTAGACATAGCAAAAGTTAGAGGTGACATAAAAGTGTTCCTGTAATCGGCGGATTACATGCATCTAATTCATGTTCAACCGGGAACCCTTGGTTTAAGAGGGTAGACTCAAAAGGTCCACGGCTTTTCTCATGGTGTTGTGATTCTGCTGCTATGAAGGGAGCAGAGAGAAAGTACGTTCGTCCTGCTCGAAAGGTTCTGGAAAGACATAGTTTGGCGGGCTTTCACAATTTTTATGTTGTCCAGGAAAATAGTCCGGGCTGAATTGGATAAGTCATCCTCATTGGGTGAAAATATGCGACGACCATAACGGTCAAATTAATTTACGCGGCAAACAAAAATACGAAGTTCATTCTGCTACAGTTTCAGAGCAGAAAATATTTTTGTTCAAATTACGAATCTATTCATATACATTATGAACATAACCGCTTGTTTATAAAGATAACAAAAAGCTCCATGAAAAATGAATAACGAGTGGCAGGTATCTGTTATGATTTGAGTTTTAAAGATAAATGAGCAAAGCAGCTATTTTCATTAAGCAAGAGCCACGACTTAAGAAGCATTTTGATAAGTGACATAAAATAATGACAACTCACGGATTTAAATTGTGGTTATTTTGACAGCATTTTTTTTTTTTTACATAATATGGGCGTGCACATATAGACGGACCAACCAACTTTACACACACGGACGCACATGCACACAAGCCAACTTTACATTCGCACACACGCATATATGTAAATAGTGACGTTGGTTTGATCACAATGAAGCAGCCAGCAGACAGAATGTGAGAAGAGTAGTGGGAGGTTGCTAGCCGACAACCCTTGGAGTCGGCGCGAATTGGAACGCAGGGTGAGATTGCTTGAAACGAGGACAGTTGAAAGGAGAAACGCGGCACCAGCAAATGGGAAAGCGAAGCAAAAAAGACAACGGAAAAGAGGCAAAGAGGCTTGATAGAACATAATTCTCAATCAAGCTCAAATCGAATTATCACGTTAATCATCTCTCCTCAGATAAGTCTTCTCATTGTTTTTACTGGACTGTACAATATATTTTATGTTATTTTGTTAGTTGTATGCTAACCGAATAAATATATTTTAAATGTTGTTGAAATCGGCATTGTGTTTGATTTCACTTTTGCTCAGATACATTGTTTCTGCACGATAATTCATCAATCTGTAGTTGATACCTTTTTTTTATTATTACCCAACCTGGGTAAATAGGACATATAAATTTTAATTCGTTTACGTACTTGGTCGCCGACGCGTCCGAGATGCAGAATAACAAATTAGGAATATCGTCCGGAATTGAGAGAAGAGTCGTTATAATATATATATATATATATATATATATATATATATATATATATATATATATATATATATGTGTGTGTGTGTGTGTGTGTGTGTGTGTGTGTGTGTGTTTATATATTAGTTTATTGTGTTGTTTCCGAAATTTTCTTCGTTTCAACTGAGCAGTCACCTTCCACGATTCGTTAATAGAAAAAGCAGAATTATCATTGCACAAAATAAGTAAATAAATAAATAAAATAAGATAAAACAAAACAAAATAGAATAGAAATGGAAGATTTTCATCATCATATATCATTGTAAATTAATATAACCAACTTATATGTGTGCGTGGGGGGTGTATCTATATGTAGACAGACTAATTGCTTTTGTTTTTTCATGTAATTGAACTTTATCTTTTACAGACAATCTGAAGAAGTACGAGATTTATTGACATTAGTATAAATAACTTTCTTTCCATATAAAGAAATCCGGTCATTAATAAATTATTTATGGCATAAGAAAAGAAAAGTGAGTATCGTTAGACACCAAATGACATTGATCTTGAAACTAAACAAAAACAATTTTGGGAAATTCAAAACAAATCTTAGAAACAGTTTTCTTGGTCATTTTGTTTATCTAATTACAAATAGCAATTTTTACTTTTAAATCTTAAATGAAATTCGGAGAGGATAATCTGTAAATCTAAATGTTACTCTTTATTATATCTAAAACATTTTATTAATAAAATACATTCGTGTGTTTCTCTTTGTTAAAATATATATTATTCTGTGCACTTTTTCCAACATTTTCCCATAAATTCGCAGGAATTATTTTGAAATTTTAATTTTTTTCAGTTATTCGATTTTACTTATTTACAATCTTATGTTAAAGGAAATAGAAAAGATTTGTCTTTTTTAATGAAAAATTAATTGGATTTAAAAGACTTTGTAAATTTCTGAAAGGGATCTTTTGCTTGACATTTAAAACTAGAATGCACAATTTAAAAAAATTCCTTTATTTACTTTCTGTTTGCATTTGTTTCCATTTTTATTTATAATTAGAAAATACTCGTTTGTGACTGATTTCTCTCAAACAGTTGCATAAAACGTTCTTCAATGAATAGTGAAAATGTGCGGATATTTCATGATTAATAAGATTTGTTTATGGTAGTGTGTACATTGAAATGAGATGGAAGGAAAATACCAGGTAAAATGATTGTATTGTATCAAAGTGAGAAGGAATTTTTGCTTTCAAAGTCAGCATTCCGAAATTCTGACCATAATATGGCTGAAACAATACATCTTGCACCAGTAGAAAAAAGTATACAATTAACGAAGCGACCACAACTGATTTTTATCGGCAAACTTTTGCTTAGTAAAAGGTTAAATGGAATGAATTAGGTTAGTTTTATTCTTGTTTGATTATTAAATACGAAAGCTTGTTTTTTGTAAGCAATTAAATGGTTTCAAGAAACGATTCTTAATATCAATGATTTGGCTTGGGTTCTTTGTTTAATGGCATATGAACCTTCGTATGTTATTCAATACTGAAGCTATCTTTGTAGAAGAAAAGTAGTGGTACTATTTATCCCATAGCTGTGGGGATAAGGGGGTTCATGTCTTTCCCAAGAGTATAAGTCCGAAAGTGAACGAAATAGAGCGACTGGAGGTCAAATTCAACACGTTTGCCACAAGGCCATGAGGACTCCGCTTAATATTAATGATATTTTCATAATTATATGGTTTCAAAACTGGTACCTCACTATCGAATGCAGTTTAGTGTCATACAGGACACTCCCTTTTTGGGGTGGAGGTGGGGGGAGAAGCGTCTTATTACACATGCAGGGAGTGCAGTCGGTGTATTTTAAGCTCTGTTGACAAGCTGGAGTTCATTATGATTGTTGAAAGAGTGTGTGATGTAAAGCAGCAAAATTATATATTTCTAAGTATTTTATATATCAAACATATTGGAATGCAGAGTTGATGCCATATCATGAATGACTTCGATACATTTTTATCAATATTTCTCCACGAACTGGAAATTTACTGTCAAGACAGATTTCAAAAACTAACCAATTGGAATTTTTTGCTAACTGAATTATATATATTTAGGAACAAATTGCCTAATTAAATCAAAAACAGAAATAGCATTGAACGGGGTAATTTCAGAAAAATACTAAGAAAAAGAATTTAAGCGGGCATTTTTAGGAACTATCAGAAGAAATATTTAACAGGATTTGATCTGTATATATGAGATATTGCGTTAATAGTGAAAAAGTTCTTTGTAAAGATTCTTTATTTTCTAACGGTTGAAATGAGAATATAGCAAAAACTGGAGATGTCTCGAGAGAAGTGATAATATAATAATAAAACACATCCTAAATGAGAGCAAGACAAGACGGAAAAATCTAGTGTCACGAGGTCTCCCACTAAGAGAAGAGAAATAAGGAATTTCTACCATCCCTCGTGTTTAAGTTAGCAGGCCACGCAAAGAATGACCGTTAAGACAGATAGTAATATAGGTCAAAGAAAAAAAAATGTGGGTCAGGCTATCTCTACTCTGTAACCTCACTCGGGTGATAGAGACAATAATCCTAAAGAATCGCCAGAGAAAAAGAAGAAAAAGGCAAATGATTGGCTAGAATCCCAGAAGCGGAAATAGCCCCCTTCTTCCGTCAGCGGAAGTAGGGAATAAGAAAATCAGTTTTTGGACAGAGGTTGTGGTGAACGAATCTAAAGCCAAGACTCCGGGTAAAGAAAGCGGAAGGGATCTTGGACAAGAAGAAGAAGCAATACCTTCACGCCAGAATTAAAAATAACATAAATTCCGTCGACCTGTAAAAAAAAAGGAAAATATTCTCCAAAGGAAAGTCGTCGTAAAGATAAGTAAACTTTAAGACTGTTTCTCCCTATATCCAATTATATACTCTCCCCCTCTCTCTCAATTTGAAGAAAGACTAAAGAAGAAAGAAAAGAAAAGAAGAAAGACATTTATGTTTATGAACTATCCGTTAATAATATAGCCGACACGTTGACTATATGTATCCGCGTGTAGAGTAAAAAGATTGATATATTTATAATGTGTTGAAGTTATTCATTTGTATCGTCTACTATCAAAAGTTGCTATTTCATGTTTCTTTTTCAGCTTCTATTCGCCTTACGTTATCCTCGCTTAAATTGTCCTATATGAATCCCTTTAAAAATATTACACGGGAATATAGAGGTCCATATCTTCCATTGTTCGTGGGGAGGAAGAACTAGTGGCCTTGGTTGGTGTGTGTATAGTGTGAAATTTGGAAACCCCTTGCCAACGGCGGTCAGTCTAGCCATAAATTAACCCCCACATAATATGCCAGTTCCTACATGCTCGAGAAAGGACTCTGAACAAGGACTTATTCTACGAGGGATCAAGTGCCAGGCCGCCCCGTCCTCACACGTGCAAAAAAATAACCCCCCGTTTGGTGATAACAATATTTAAATGCACCAGTTCCCATACGCGTTTAAATGGTTGCTCATCCGGGGATCTTTTTATTTTAATTTGCCGTCACACTAGCTATGGCCTGGATTGACTACAAAAAGGCATATGATATGGTTCCATAAAGGTGGATAATACACTATCTCAAAATGTACAAAATATCACATGAAGTCATAAACTTCATCAAAAACACCATGCAAACCTGGAGAGTGGAGCTGACAGCAGGAGGAAGAAGCTTAGCTGAAATAAAGATCCAAAAAGGTATTTTCTAAGGAGATGCACTATCACTCTAACTATTTATAATAGCCATGATACCTCTTAACCACATACTCAGAAAATGCATAGCCGGATACAAACCTAACAGATCGCAAGAGAAGATCAATCACCTAATGTACATGGATGACATTAAACTATTAGCAAAAAATGAAAAAGAACTGGAAACTCTCATACACGCCATTAGAATATACAGTCAGGACATAGGAATAGAATTTGGCATTGGACGATGTGCCATGCTCGTCATGAAAAGTGGCAAATGACATATGACTGACGGAATGGAACTACCAAATCACGACGAAATTAGAACGCTCGGAGAAAATGAAACCTACAAATACTTGGGTATCTTGGAGGCTGACACCATCAAACAAGTGAAAATGAAAGACAAGATTCGAAAAGAATATCTCAGGAGAACTAGAAAACTACTCGAGATAAAACTCTCCAGCAGAAACCTCATCAAAGGTATAAATACTTGGGCTGTGCCACTTGTTAGATATACGAGACCCTTCCTCAAGTGGACCGGAGATGAACTTAAACAAAGAACAAGAAAACTAATGACCATGCATAAGGCATTACATCCCAGAGACGATGTTGACAGACTATATTTATCTAGAAAAGAGGGAGGGAGAGGACTTGCCAGCATCGAAGACAGCGTTGACGAATCGATACAACGGCTCGAAGACTACATAGAAAAACACGAACGAGAACGAACTACAGCCATCAGAAACGATACGGACAACACGATAGATGATAGAATGACAACAACTAGGAAACAAAAATGGGAGAGAAAATAACTCTATGGCCGCTTTAAACGACTAATAAACAACATCTCACACCAGAAAACCTGGACCTGGCTAAGAAAAGGAAACCTTAAGAGAGAAACGGAATCTCTCCTAATAGCAGCACAGGACAACACCATAAGGACCAATCATATCAAAGCGAGAATAGAAAAGACGCAACAAAACAGTAAATGTAGGCTATGCGGTGACAGAGAAAAAACGATCAATCACATAATAAGCGAATGCAGCAAATTAGCACAGAAGGAGTATAAGGCGAGACACGTCTGGCTCGGCAAAGAGATCCACTGGGAAATGTTCAAGAAATTTAACTTTGACCATACTAACAAATGGTATATGCACAACCTAGCACCTGTCCTAGAAAATGACACACATAAACTCCTATGGGACTTTAACATACAAACGGATCACCTAATCTCGGCTCGAAGACCAGACCTTATAATAATCAACAAAAAAAAAAAGAAAAAAAAAGAAAAAAAAAGAGAATTTGCAAAATTGTCGACTTTGCTGTCCCGGCGGACCACAGAATAGATCTGAAGGAATGTGAAATGAAGGATAAGTACCTCGACCTTGCTCGAAATTTGAAAAAGCTGGGGAACATGAAAGTAACGATTGTGCCAATTGTGATTGGTGCTTTTGTTACAATAACTAAAGGATTATTAAAAGGCCTGGAGGACTTGGAAGTTGGCGGACGGGTAGAGACTATCCAAATGACAGCATTGCTGAGAACGGCCAGAATCCTGAGACAAGCCCTGGAGACTTGAGGAGACTTGCTGTCACTCAAACTCCAGTGAAAAACCATTAGCTAACACTGATGTGAAAAACTCTAAAGAAGTGAATAATGATAATGATAATACCATCCAAACGACAGCATTGTTGAGATCGGCCACAATACTGAGACGAGTCCTGGAGACTTGAGAAGACTTGATGTCTCTCACATTCCAATGAAAAACCATCAGCTAACACTGGTGAGAAAAATTCTTAAAAGAGAAAAGTTCGGGGAAAAAGTGCGAAGAGATACTGCCATGAAACTTTTCTGACTGGTTTACTGTCGGTGAAGGTGACAAGCTTTTAGTCTCGACCTACGTCTATCGCCCGGAAAACGCCAAGCATATTGCTGGTATTAGGTCGGACAATATTTTATTTCGGGATGTCATTTAACCACAAGCGAACAGGGAAAACTATGACACTGAGATTTTCAAACAAGCCGAAAATGAAGACAACACGAAATGCACAATTTAGAATACAAATCTTTTTATTAGGAACCCCTAAAAATAAAGGCATGTATGCGAAATAAAATAGTCTTAGCGACAAAAATAAAAATGTTTATACTTTAACAATTTGGGGACAATTAACCAAGAATTTTTCTTGTGATGATGTGTACAAAAAAATTTCTTTTGAAGTATTTTGTGTTCGGTAAGAACGGCGTAAACAAAAAGATGAAACAATATTAAAATGAAAGCTTATCTTAATTCTCTTTCTCTCTTTTTCTTTTATCTTTTTTATAAATACGTATGTCTCTAGCTCTTTTTCTGGTGTCGTGTTTCACCGACCGTTAATTTCTCTTTCTTTCTTTCTTTCTTTCTTTCTTTCTTTCTTTCTTTCTTTCTTTCTTTGTACATCTTCTTCAAATCGTTTCTTGTTCTTTGATTTTTCTCGTTGTCAATCGACGAACAAAATAGTCATGCATTTCTTATCTTTTTCTGGCGGCATTTTAATCTTCCCATATGAGCTGACCCGGGGAAGACAGTTTACTCCTTGCACCACAGACACGTCTGTCTGTTATGGGATCTCTTGGCTAACTGACTTGTCTGATTTTTCCTTTTTGCAGATTCAACCTTCCACTGCTTCGTATCACGTGGGCTTCTTGGCCAATCGGCATTCAGCCTTTAAATAGGTCACTTGTTGCAGGGAGCTGCTTGCCAGTTCATACAACCATATTAGGGAAACTTGACTGTCAATTGGTCAGCACGCGACCTTGACCCAAATTCAACTCTTCAGGCTTTTCGTTTACTTCTGCTGGTTTGCGAGGGAAACAAGAGAGAGAGAGAGAGAGAGAGAGAGAGAGAGAGAGAGAGAGAGAGAGAGAGAGAGAGAGAGAGAGAGAGAGAGAGAGAGAGTCTATATTTATGAGTAAAATATGAATTTGATTATCCCCAGGGTCCAAATACATAACAATACCCACAAGCGAATATGAGGGAAACAAAAAAAATTAGAGCAAAATATAGGAACGTAGAAAAGCCGAATGGATAAATAATATAAAAACGATTGACAAGGACTGGAAGAAGGCCCGAGGGCCAAACGTACACCTTGATTCACGCAGAACAACAAGAAGCACACATGCTCGAACGAATGACCAAGGTCTCAAAAAGAACTGCTCCAAACAATTATAGACCTATAACGTGCCTACCTATGATGTAAAAATACTAACGGCACAAATTAAGGAAGAGATTTACTATTCGTTAATAAGCCACGTACCGTTCTTTGAGGAACAGAAGGGATACCACAAGGGGACCAGAAGTACAGGAGAACAATTGTTCAAATCAGTCTCAAGGAAAGCAAAATGAGACGCGAAAATCTAGTTATAGCGTAGATTGATTGCAGAATAGAATACGATATGATTCCGCAAAACTAGATGATAAACAGTCTGAAACTGAACAAGATATCCGAAGAAGCAATAAGATTTATCGAAAAAAAACATGAAAAACTGGACAGGAGGAATTGGCAGCAGGAGGAATAAATTAGTTGAGGTGAAAATCCAGAGAGGTATCTTCCAGGGAGATGCCCTATCACCATTACTATTTGTGATTGCGATGATGCCACTTATTCACATACTTAGGAAATGCATAGACGGATAGAAACTCACAAATTTGCAGTAAAAGATTTATAACCTAATGTACATGGACGACATCAAACTGTTTGCCAAAAATGAAAAAGAATTGGAAACCCTAATACAGGTAGTGAGAATATACAGTCAGGAAATAGGGATGGAATTCAGCCTTGGAAAATGTGCCATGCTAATAATGAGACACAGGAAACGACACATAATGGAAGGAATAGAACTACCAAACCAAGAAAAGACCAGAATGCTCAGAGAAAAGGAAACTTACTTATACTTGAGAATATTGGAAGCGGACAGCATCAAACAAGCGGAGAAAAAAATTAAAAAAGTGCATCTCAGGATAACTACTGGAAACCAAATATATAGCAGAAATCTCACCAAAGGGATAAACGCCTGGTCTGTCCTCCTTGTAAAGATACTCGGGGCCATTATTGAAGTGGTCTAAGGAAGAACTTAAACAAATGGACCAGAGAACAAGAATAACAATAAATAAGGCCTTACATAACAGGGATGACGCAGACAGACTGTATGTGTCAAGAAAAGAAGGAGGAAGAAAACTTTTTAGTTAACAAGATAGCGTCGATGCATCGATGCAAAGACTTGAAGACTACAATAAAAATGCAGAGGAAGACTGATTATAGTAACCAGAAACAATACAGACAACGCAAGCATCAACAGAAAAATAACCAGAAAATAAAAATGGCAAGAAACACAAACTGTATGGACATTTCAAGCGACAAACAAGCGAAATCTCACACGAGAAAACTTGGACAAAGCTGGGAAAAGGAAGCCGTAAGAGAGAAACTGAATATCTTCTGATAGCAGCCCAAAACAACGCAATAAGGACCGATTATATCAAAGCAAGAATAGATAAGATGCGACAAAATTGCAGATGTAGATTATGTGGTGATAGAGACAAAACGATTAATCATATTATAAGAGAATGCAATAAATTAGCACAAAAAGAGTATAAAACAAAACACGACTGGGAATTGTGCAAGAATTTTAAATTTGACGAAACGAACAAACGTATGAACAACCCAGATTCCGTACTGGAAAATGAGACACAAAACTTCTCTGGGATTTTACAAACGGATCATCTAATCTCCGCTAGACGACTAGACCTAGTGATAGTCTATAGAAAAAAAAAAAAAAAAAGAAAAAGAAAAGAGAACGTGCTAAATTGTGGACTTTTCCGTACCGGTTGACCACAGTGTAAAACTGAAAGAATGCAAAAAGAGAGATAAGTGCCTAGACCTTGCTAAAAAACTGAAAAAACAATGGAATATGAAAGTGACAGGAATACCAATTGTAACTGGTGCGCCCGGTAAGTCTCCAAAGGATTGATAAACAGACTGGATGTCTTGGTAATAAGAGGACAAGTGGAGACCATCCAAATGACAGCATCATAAAGATCAGACAGAATAACGAGAAGACTCCTGGAGACTTGAGGAGACTTGCTGTCACTCAAACTCCAGTGAGAAACCATCAGCAAACGCTGGTGTGAAAAACTCTCAAAAGAGTAAAATAATAATAATAATATAATAACTGAGACACGTGAAAATTTATACCAGATATGTTTTTACATTGATTTGTACGGAAGCAAATAAAAGGATGTGAGTTTTAACATCAGCTGAAAATCAACGTTTTGTTTCAATGTAAACTTCATTTTTGATGGCACTGACATTTTTAACTCGACAATGAATACGATTCATTTTATTGAAATGATTTTCATTCTTGAATTAACTTTCCCCATCCAACATGAACATATTTAATATAAAAGTACTTTTCTATATAAATTGATATTCCGAATATTGTTAAAAAAAACAAATGACCACTAAAAAAGAAAAAAGCCCAAAAAAGCCCCCCCCCCCAATAAAAATAAAGATAAAACAAAACAAAAACATTTGCAGAAGATCTGTAACTTTTATACAGATTTATCGTTTAAATTTAATTTGTGCCGTTAGACGGTTTTGATGGACGAATTCATAGGAAAAATTCATCTTATAGAGATAAAATACAGTTGTCTTTTTGGCTGTTCTACACGTTTACTAATTGTTCGTTCGCTTGGAAAATACGATCTATCAAAAGTTTCTTTTAATTCAATTGTCAAACAAGAAACAAGGAACAAATGATACATTTTTCTCTAAGTCTTTATAACCCATTCAATTTTTTCTACCACCCTTTCCCCACATGCTCCACCGCCTAGCTAGCCAGAAAACAGAATAGAATAAAGAGGTGCAGGTGTAATATAGCAAAGTCAATAAATTCTTAAGTGATTGGTTACCTGTTGAAGCAGTTGTTGAGGTTACTGTATCGGCGGTGGCGTTGCCGTGTGGTGATCCCTGTAAACTTGCGTCGGTTACAGCTAAAAACTCACGCAGGTAAAGAATAAAGCAATAAAAATGCTTTTATTGGTTGGCTTCAACTTATATCCCAGGTGTTAACACGCTTCGTCAACCAATTGTAATGCGAAGGCAATTAATGTTAGAACAAGATTGTAAGTAAAATAACATAAACGATATAAAATCAAAATCACAATTTTTCCAGTGATTTGTTAAACAGAAATGGCTGAATATATATATATATATATATATATATATATATATATATATATATATAAGTCTATAACAATATATATATATATATCATCAATTCATATTAACAAGGCGGATTTTCCGGACTCACTCTCTCTCTTCATCTGTATCTATCATCCATCGCTCCCGGCAGATCTTCCAAATTACATCCTGTGTTGGCACAATGTTGATGTTAATAAGTTCTTGCTCGTCGGTCAGGCACTGGCACGTTCATGTGTAGACGCCAAAAGAAGAACGCCACTTATGAGTTCGTTCTTACTTCTCCAAAATGTCTTGTTCGTCTTACTTGGGTATTTTTTGAGATGGGAGGTAAATGGCCGTACAGCTCGTAGCATTCCCGTGTAGTTCCCGTCTAACTTTTTCTACATGTGTTTTGTTAACATCCATGTGGTGCATCTATACAGTACTATTGACACAGCCACATTTTGAAAGAAATCCCGTTATATTTTGTCGGATTGATTAGATTTCCATATGATCGATAACCTATCGATAGCAGTCCACGCTTTCGCTAGGCGTATATTATCATCATTTTCCGTTGATGAGACATTGTTGCCGAGATGCGTAAACTTGTCTACTAATTTCAAATGCTCGCAACTTACAGTGGAGATGGTTTCTTTCCGCTTAAAACTCATGTACTTTGTTTTATTTGCATTCACGTGGAGGCAAATGTCTCCAGGCTATTCAGCAGAAATTCGGCTTGGGCAAGAAGCGCTAGATCACCTGCATAGTTCGCGTCTGCTATAGTTTATGCAGGATATTCACTGCTTCTTGCCTTTTTTAGTGTAAAGCCAATTTCTTTAATTAGATCTCTAGATGTTCGAAGTACGTAGTCGAGGCAAATGATAATAAATATGGTGCTAATATATCTCCTTGCAAAACTCCAGCGACAATGTCGAAGAAGTCTGCGTCTCCATCTGGTGAGCAAACCTTCGTTTTTACATTCTTTATAGCGGTAACAGTTTCTTTGGGGAGACCATATGTTAAAAGTATCTGCTCCATCTTCCCTCTGTGTATGAAATTAAATGCCTGGGAGAAATTTACAAACAATAGTGTTGCTTTAAGGTTTTTTTGCACGAACTCATTCGAGGATTCGACGGATTGTTTGAATCTGCGACATTGTGGATCTATTTTTCCGAAACCGTTCCTAATAATTTTCTCAATTCAGGTTTGATACGGCTGAGAAGCAGAGCATTAAATACCTTAGCAGCTATAGAAGTAAGAGTTATACCTTTATAATTCTTGGTAACTTCGAAGTCACCTTTCATGGGGAAGGGGAGAGTGAAGCCTTTTGTCCATCTCTCTATTGTTTCTTATTTAAATAAGGTATTGAAAAATCGAAGAAGTCAGTCATCAAATTTCCTTGTATTCCATACTTCTGGGGGTATTTTACGGAAGCCAGCATCTTTTCTACTTTTGATTTTTGTCAGTCATACGTTAAGTTCTTCCTCTGCAAACTGTCCTAATTTGGATGTCTAGTTAGATATTCATAATTATTGTGATAGGTTTATCAGTGACTTTCCAAGCAGGAGTTTCCAAGCAGATTCTTAAAATATTAATTTTCATATCTGTAGTCATTCTTCTTGGTTAGGGGCTTTTAGTTTTGCTCTCGAGGTGTACTTCCTTTTATTCACTTCATTTACAGTCTGCCATAGTATTCGTGATTGCCTATCTTCAACCGCGTTTCTTATTTTATTGATCTGGCATTGAATGTATTCTATTTGTTCTTTTTGGTAGGTGTTAGTTCTCTTTGGGCTTTCTGAAGATTCGGCGCGTTATTTGCTGGGTTTAATTTGTTAAGTAGGGATGCTATTTTCATGTGATCTTGATTTTTCCAACTAGTGACTCCCTTGGAACTCTACTCTCGACTCTTGGTTTGGTTGGTATGGACTCTGCTGCAGCACACATATGGGAAGTAACAAAGTTTTCATATTCATCATTTGGAATACGTCCTTCAAATATCTTCTGTAGAGTATCGAATTTGTTTCTTACTGTTACCGTATATTTATTGGTAATATCTCTATGCGTAAGTGAGGAACAGTTATAATGTGTGGTTTTGTCTGTTTGTTACTTATTTCTGCGTAGACTCAGGTTTATCTTTGCAGTGACAATTCCGTGATTTGAAGATATTCCTTCAAAAGAGGACTATGCTTCACAGTTCAGAGTGCGATTTATCCACTTCTTGTTTATGAGTAGATAATCTATATATATGCTTTTACATTATTTGGGCCGGTGTAGGTGCTTAGTTTTCTTTCCTTTTAATGGAATTTAATATCAAGATGTGTTAGTCTGTTTGACGAGTTTGCACAACTCGTCAAGCAGAATTTGTTATTTTCGTCTTTGCCTATTTATATCTTCACCGATAATTAGTGTTGTGTTTGGGAATGTGTTGGACAAGGGAAGACAGCCCATTGTTGTTGGTGATAATGTCCGTTTCATGTATGTATGTATAACACACACACACACACACACACACACACACACACACACACACACACACACACATATATATATAGCGAAGGTGGAAAACACCTGAAATTAAGCTAGAGGGAATACCTAATATTGAATTTCATTAGAATGATATTAGACCATATATTTCTTTGGTGACTTAACAAAAATTTTTACTGTTTAGCTGAAAAGTTTTTCCCTTATCTGCAGTATTCATTTGATATTGAACGTTCGTTGTGCTATTCATTCTTTTAACAGACGCTGGGTCTGACATAAAAACACAGCAGAATATGTGCAACGAGGTGCTACAAAGTAGGTATAATGCACAATGTGCAGTTCACAGCGGCTGGCAAGGTGGTCCATCACAGTTTGTGCGTTTTAACCAGGATCGACCCTGGAAAAATAGTGTCGAAGACGCACGAGAGAAGATATGACCATTTTCAGAGAGAGAGAGAGTGAGAGAGAGAGAGAGAGAGAGAGGGAAGGAAGGAAGGAAGGAAGGAAAAGAAACAGCAAATGCACATGGGTGTCGGAGAAAAAAAGAGAAGAAAGTAATCAAAGAAAAAGAGAGAAAAAAAAAGAAAAAAGCACAGTAGAAGAGAGCAAAAATAAGATATCAAATCACGATGAAAAAAAAAAAAATAGAATAGACCAATGCACACGGTCGTTGAGGGAGAAGAAGAAGAAGAATGGAGGTCATAAGGAGATTTTTTTGTGGATTCTGGGAGAAAGAAAAGGGACAAATGAGAGAGAACATTCGAGGGAGAAGAGGAGGAGGAAGAGGAGGGAGAAGAAGAAACAGCATATGTACATGTCTGGACAAGTGTGTGTGTGAGAAGAAAGGAAAGAGATTTTTAAAAAGAAATACCCACACATATCGAATACATGCACACCCGAACGAACGCTCAAGAGAGAAATTTTTTTGTTAACTCAAAAGCTTAAAAGAAAGAAGGAAAAAGAAAAAGAGGAGAAATCCGCAAAAGGTAAATAGTCTTCCTCTCTCACCCAACCCCCACTCTCTGTTCCTGGCTCTTACAGACGCGTACTTTATTCGCCGCAAAATTATTTTGTGCAAAATTTAGAAATTTTAAAGGGGAATGTATATAGCGTTTATTTGATTATTTATGATGTTAAAATATGGATAAAGCTCTGTCTCTTGTAATAAATTTATAAATAAGGTAAATTCAATGTATCTAAATTTCTTTAAATAAGTTAAACTTATTCAAATTAGTCGTAAATAAACAATCAGTAAAATAAATTTGTATATAATTCAAATATATGTGATTTGTATATAATTTGATAGATAGAGAATAAGATAGAACAACTGAATAGATGAATAAGTAATATATTACTTAGTGTGTGTGTGTGTGGTCAAAATATTAAGAAGGAAAGGAAAGCATTTTTGTGGTATTGTTCTGGTCTTGTGGGTAGAGCAAGAGAAAATAATTTTTCTCCCTCTCTTTCACACGTTTTTATCTTTGGTCAAAAGGCTTTGAACTCAGATTCGTGTGTATTTTTGTCTCTTTGGAGAAACTTTAGAATTAGAAAAAAAAGTCATCCTGAAGAAGTGATAATGCTGCTCATTAAACTTGTTTTAACCACTGTTAAACGCATTTTTGTATGAGCCATGAAATGATAACTCTGCATTAAGACAATGTGGATTCGCTGTTTAAGAATCTTCAATTCAGGTAAAAAGCTTTAAAACATTTTTCGTTCGGGGATAAGTAAATGAATGAATAAAAAATTTCACCAAAGAATCATCTTGACGAAAGAGAAAAAAAGTGGGGCGTTGTGTGAAACACTTATATTGATTCTTACGAGAAAAAAGAAAGAAAATTAATCAAGGAGAGTAAAAGCTTAATTCTTTTCTTCTTTTCATTAAAAGAAAGGTGTGTGTGTGTGTGTGTGTGTGTGTGTGTGTGTGTGTGTGTGTGTATTGAGACTCCTTCAACATCTGACCGGTGTATTTTTTTTTCACTGCAAGATATTTTTGTTTTAATTTCTCATTTAATTTGAAGATTTTTATGCATCAATTAAAGAAAACAAAGACGAACGAATCCTTAATTTTAGGCTAGGTGACCTGTTGGTGTCTTTAAAACCAGAAAATTTACACACACAGAGAGAGAGAGAGAGAGAGAGAGAGAGAGAGAGAGAGAGAGAGAGAGAGTTCAGGAAAGAAAAGGAAAGGTAAAAGTGTTTGAAAAGTGATAGAGATAGAAAAAATTAAGAGGAAGTAAAAAGAAACATAAGAGTGAAATTTAATAAGACAGAAAAAAAGAGGGAGTCAAATAGAGAAAGTGGTATTAGCTTCAAGGTAACTGGTCAAGGGTCGTGCAGAGATATGGGGACAGATCGGTGTGTGTAGTGCTCCCAAAAGTTTAGGGATGATCACATTGACTTGCTCTCTTTGATTCTATTTTCATGCTTATTTTTTTCCTAAATTGTTAAGGGTTCAATCGATTTTTGAAAGTTGAACCGAATTGCTAAATGATTTTTAATTTAAATTTTTTTTGATTCGAAATTTCTTCCTTATATCTTTTGTGGGGGTTGAGTGAAATGTTTGGAAGTCAGATGGGTTGACGTCTTCCGTAACGGCGATTGTTTGAAGGTCAAGTGAGTCGCAGGATAGTCATGTAAGTTTCTTTTCTGATTTCTTAATTCTAATTTTATTTTAAAATTCATTTATTTATTGATTGATTTAGTGCAGGAGGTGATGAAGTACCCTCGGGTTGATCTGATTGGAGATGAAGTGAAATGTTGGAATGTCTGGTGGGCTGACTCTTCCAGTAGTGCTGGGATAGTCAGTATGATTATTTTTAATTACTTTAGTGCAGAGGGGGATGAAGTCCTATCAGCTTCATTTGGTTGGGGGTGAATTAAAAGACCCCTAAATTGTAATTTAAAAGTCCTTCCGGAATCATTTGGTTGGGAACGAGTTGAAAGACATCAGAATTAGTTTTCATGAAGGCGGATTGGAGAGAATTGGGCATGCAGGATTTTTAGGGAGCGATTTCCCTTCTCCTGCTTATTCTAGGTTGGAGGGGCGATTAGGATTCTTCATGTTATGATTGTAAGTAAAATGCGCTATTTTAATGGTACTAATGTCATTTTTCTCAAATGTAAATGACACAAATAACATTTTTTTCTTCTCGGAGTCGCTGTTGCTATCCTGGGTGGTCACTTTGAGCTTCTCTGTTGAACTTTGGGTTTCTGGGGGTAGAAGAAAGGAGGAGCAAGGCCACCAATGTATAAGAGTCGGTAAACTGAGGGGCAGAGAAAGGAGGATTGAATGGTCTGCGGTGACGCGGTCAATGGTTGGAAGGTGCTGGATTTTTTTAGAAATGGGATGGATGTATAGTTCCCGAGTGTAGAACAGTCGTCCGATGGGTAATCTTGAGAAGCATAGGGTCGGTTTGTGTTTTCGTTGTAACTTATGGAATAAACGATGACAAAAATGGTTGGGGAAGGTGTGTTATTATATAGGGTTGGATATGAGTATATATATATATATATATATATATATATATTTCACAGTAGACATATGAGGGTGTAGATATACATATATACGTGAGGACCTAGATATATCTACACGGGTGTGTATGCAAAAATACGTTGAGTGTGTGTTGTGGGTGTGGATGTGCGTATATATATATATATATATATGTGTGTGTGTGTGTGTGTGTGTGTATGTGTGTGTGTGTATCACGCTAATGTGGGTAGGTGAAGTTATATATGGCTATATAGGGGCTAAGAAGAACAGGATAAGAAAGATTGCCGGACAAGAACACATTGCGTCGTGGATAAGTGAAATCCGAACCACTCCAACACACACACACACACACACACACACACACACACACACACACACACACACACACACCATATCAAATATAAAAAGAAAATGAGGGGTAAAGCAGACAAAGGTGAACACACTCTAAGAAAAAGAGTGGAGTGACCTTCATAAAAACTCATAACCAACTGAAAACCATTCAAACTGCAAACACGAATGAATTCAAGTCTCACTGAATACCCCATTAACATGGACTTGTGCCATACATGTTCTCAGACGAAAGCATCAAGCTGGAAACATACATGTATGTAAGAACAAAATAAATAAATATATTCCAAAAAATCCAAATCTCTTCGTAGACCTACTCATTTATATATATATATATATATAATTCCATCTTTCCTATATCTTTAATCGTCATTAACAAAAGGAAGGCCCAGTCTGTAGAGAAAGACAATGGTATAAATATATTTTAGCTTCACGTTTTATTTGTCTATTTATTAGTCTTTCCGGCATTGATCATTTATTTGTGTTCTTTATTTATATTCCCACATTTTCATTGATAATCTATTGATATTTCATTAATTCTAAAGTGATAAAGACTCATAGTATTTGTCAATGTCGGAAAAGTACAGATAATATCAATTAGAATTTTAATTGAAATTTAAGCCATTAATTGTTGGATCGTGAACATTCAAGGTTGGTGCATCAGTTGTTTAGTAAATATTAAATTCAGTTATTTTGATTAAATTTTACTTGTGGCAAAAGATTTTGAAACTATTGACAATTTTAGGCTTTATAAATTTGAAATCATTATTTTACAATGATATCTTTCAATTTATCAAATCAGCTTTAACGGTTTGGAAAATTTGTGACCATCCGCGCAAACTATGCACCAATGAAAAAAGCTCATGTATTGTACCCACTCAAAACAACAAAACAAACAAACAAAAATGAAAGAAAATTCAAAACAAAAAACAAACACATTGTTTTGGAATTGTCGAATAAAAACGTCTGTAATCTGATAATTTTGAAGATAAGATTATCTCTAAACATGGGCAGCGGAATGAGACTAATCTACCCCCGTATATTGAATAAAAGGATATGGTTCAAAACTCCCTGAAGAGGTCACTGACTGATATTTACACTGAAGAAGGCCGGAGGGTACAACGGCCGAAATGTTGGGACTATAATAACCAAGACGAGGATACTAGTTCGGGAACTTGATAATTTCTCATCTTCGTAAATCAGACGAAAATAAATAAAGAAATAGATAATAACAATCGGAAATAGTTTTTATTTTGTTGGCAAGAAGATTTGCTGATTTGCTAATATTTGATAACAAAAACTAACAATAAAAATGTCACATAATAAATGAAACCTTTTTATATATTTTTAGATATATTCTCCCTAGTTACATTGAACAAATAGATTCGTAGAAGTGAGTGTTATACATTTCAATTGTATATTTAACTCATCTCAAGGGAAATAAAATAGTTTGAGTTCCAAATTAAAACATTAAAAAGAAAATTAATAAATAAAAGTTATTGTTGGTAACAACAGCAGTGAAAAACGAGAATTTTAAGTAATTACTTTTCAGATTTCTTGTTAAAAGATCTGAAGTGAGATAATTTGAGAGCGGTGACGTTTATTACTTCATTTTGATTAGAAAGTCAAAGTTTAAATCAGGGCTAAGTATGTTACCTTAACATTTGATATATCTAAAATGTAAAGAAAACTCTTGACCCTAAGGTTCCTTATAATGTTCCTTATAATGTTCCGTAAGTTTTCCTTCTTAGCTCATTGTCAATAAATAACCAATAAATTCTTAGTTTCTTATCAGCCTTGAAAACATTTGAGATATTTTTGTTTATTCTTTTTTTTTTTTTTCAAATCTTTAGAATTTCATAGAGTAAGAATAAGAATCTAAAAATTAGCAAAAAAATTTAATTGCAGGATTTAGTAAATATAATCGTAAAATTACACATTTAGATGGTTTGAAAAATCATACAGTAGAAAAAATAAAAAAGATAATATGTAAACTTACTTTCTTGAACGATTTTATCTTATGTTTGTAGGTACCTTCCGTCGTTATTTCGAATTGTCGATTTTTTTAAAAAACATATTTTCATATTTAGTACTTGACCATGTTTATGAGTAAATAAGATTTTTATGTGTGCATTTTGTTTTCAGTGTGTGATTAAGTATACTGTATGCAAATGCATGTGCCTATATGTGTCAATGCACAGGTGTGTGCTCGTGCGTGTGGATGCGTCTTTTACTGTGGGGATGACAACTGTTTTTACAAACATATACCAGACAGATTTACCAACGGTAGTTGTCGAGTTGTCGAGGTAAACGTTCTGAGAGAATGTACAAAAAAGAATATGTGTATGGATAAAAAAGTGACGACTGAATTCACTATTCCTATATTAGCCTTTTCCAACGAACCACAACGAAAGTAACAACAACAACAACAGCTGAGACGAACGACGGTTTTATTTATGTTTTCTTCGGCAAAGCTTCAAGTTTTAACCTGTCGAACACATCGGACTTAGTAAACTTTGTATGTCAAATCTACTTGTTCATCAGTGTTAATGGGTATTTATTTGATTTGAATGTTAACAGATGAAGCAAATAAATCTTAAGCAAAAATAGTAGCAAAAGACCTTTAAAGATTTAACTTAAGGTTGACTGATTCGAAGAAAAATGTGCCGAAAAAGAAAATGTCAGCAGGTAAAACAGGAGGTGGTTCAATAATTTGTAAAAAAAATAAAAAGTTAGAGACAAGCTATAGAAATTTTAACCGACTCTAATTTGAAGGGAAGTCATTAAAAAGGATTGGAATTGTAATAGAACCCGTCTATGATTTGATAATCAGCCAAAGACCAACATGAACCAATCACAATTAAAAAAAAAAAATCACATGACCGACGACAAAATACGTTCAAATTTTTACTATCTGTTCCTCATATTTCATTGGATGTCAAAGAATAGACATAAAAACTGAGTTCCTTTAAATGTTAAAGCTGTGGGGGTTGTATGTTATTTGGTTATTTCAGTAGATGTGCGTCCGTCCTTTACGGGTATTGCTCTCTCTATTATTTCTTCCACAAATACAACACAAAACTTTACAATCGCGTAAAAGAAATGGAATAGAACACAACGAACATTAAACAACAAACAATTTAATATGCATATAACAGAATATGAAAACAAATGAAATACATGATGTGTAAATGGCCTTTTGGAAAATAAAGTTTGGCAAGAAGAAAATAAATTTGTTTAAAGGTGTGTGTATGTTAACAGAGTCCGTAAATAAGTCGTTCTTACTTACATTAAGTTCATAGCGGGTTTTATGATTGTGGCGACAGCGTGTCGCGTTGATGAAAGAATGTTTTTCGGTTTTTTCTTTTGAATGTGATTCGTGGCCATCTGAATCTAGGTCATGAACTTTGGCTGTAGAAGAAAAGGAATTTGCCGGACAGAGTATCGGCTACTGTTTTACTGGCTTAGTGGCTAGGCTTGGTCTTGTCTTAGTGAATGGCTCCCTAACTCTGTGTTATTTATACCGTAATAGTGGATCAAAGAATCGTCCTAAAATTTTGGCGCGTAGACATTTATTGACCAATCAGATTTGTATTTTACTATTATATTTTCGAGCCTAAATATTTTCTGTTAGTTGTCTTCCGATCCAATTTTTCTAGAATGTTCTATTCTATGGTTTTAGCTGATTGGTTGAAAAATATAAAAATATAACTTTAATGCTAATGCAGTTTTGATCCTAAATTTCTAGAATGTTCTTAAGTATGTTTTTGTTGCTTATTTTAAGACTAGAAAAAAAATGTGTATCCTATAAAGCATCTATCTTCAACTTGATGCACTTAGTGTCAATGAATTATATTTTCCAGAAGCAAAAATACATCAAAAACTATTTTTATGCCATCTTGAAAGAACTTGTAACTTTATAGGATTCATATTCACATTTAAATCAACTCAGAACAGATAGGAATATTCTAGAAAAAAGAAAAGGATCAAAATCTCACTTACATAGAATTTATACCAATCAGCGAAGGACACATAGAGTAGAACATTCTAGAAAAAGCGGACCAAAAACTAACTTTAGAAAAAATTGTCACAGAAACAAAAATATTTAAGTTCCAAAATAAATAAGTAATTTCTGAGAATTTGATAGATTAAGACACGTCACAGGTTAAGTTTTTGCCGATGTCCGCACATTTGAACTTTATTTGACCTGTAATAAACTTAAAATATTTTACTTTGATCCACTTTTATTTTACCCAAAAGTATAAAAGCAAAGTTTTTTAGTTCAAAGAAGAGAAAGACCGACAGATCTGCTGTCACATCACAATAAATTGACCCCAGATGACTCGCTGATATTCCCTATGGTTAAAGAGTGATCAAAAACTCATACATACCAGGACAAACGCATATACATTCATATACACTTGTATGTAAGTACAAGCCTAACTTCTTATCATTCAGACATGCTCACACATATACACACATTCAATTTGACTGAGAGCATTCGTGTTTTACACACACACACACACACACACACATACACATGAACACCTTTTGTACAATTATTGCCATTGTCAAGTTGATAAAATATAAAGTTGTTTTTCTTTAAGGTTCTTGGGTTTTTGTCAAATTTCTCCTGTCTACGTTGCTTGTGCAAATTTGTGTTCTATTATTGTGGAACTAACACCCGAGGTTTTACTTTTCGCAGAACCTCGAGAAATGGTATTCTTCCACAACTTAAACTGTTAATCATTATTTCTCATAGATAAGTCACGCAAATGTACTTTTGCGACTCTTTCTTTCGCCTTTTACTCTCCATTCGTTTCTTCCATCATTCTATTAAATTATGAAAGTGAATTATAAAAATTGCTGAAAAACGAAGGTCTTTAAAACCTACACTTATTAATTCTGTTGAGTATTTATCATTATTATTATTATTCGAGTTTTTCACACCTGTGTTAGCTGGTGGTCTTTCGTTGGATTCTGAGTGACAGCAAGTCTTCTAAGGTTTCAAGGACTCTTCTCAGTATTCTAGCCGATCTCAACTATGCTGTAGCTTGAATGGTCTCGATTCTTCAGCTAATTTCTAATTCCTCCAATCTCCTTTCTTAGTTTCAAAAGACTTGGAAGGGATGATTGTATGTATCTTGTCTAAAGTTTTTATCATTAAATCTTCCAATTCTTATAGAGTCGGATATAGCATGGAGTAACGAAAACTGACACTGACAAATCGCTTTTGAGAAATCGCCACGGGCAAAACTGACACAAATAAATCGTCACTGGGAAGTCATTACAGGCAAAACTGACCCTGGTAAACGGCCACTGGGAATTTGACACTGGCTAATCACCACTGGCAAAACAGAATTTGGGAAATTGACACAAGCAAATTGCCGCTGGCAAAACTGAAACTGGTAAACAACAACTAGCAAATCGCCACTGGCAAATCACCAGTGATTTTCACGTCACATAGAGTCTATCAATGTCATCTCTTGGAGCAACGCCTTGTGCATAGTGATCAATTGTTCTATTGTCATATTTCAAAGTTCCTCGTTTTTTGAAGCATTTCGAACATAAATGTGTGATTGCATGTGCGTGTATTTTTCCTGAATAAAAAAAAGATAGTTATTTAATTATGAATTCTAAACACAAGAATTTAATATTTCTTTATGTCAAAACTTTGGGGTGATTCAGGTAACCATACGTTTTTTTTATCAAGATACCCAGGATTATTGCAAGTTAAAAATCGAGACTCCTCGGTCATAATTAAAATTTCAGTGGAGAATTATCATCTCTC
The DNA here is from genome assembly GCA_963585895.1 of Sepioteuthis lessoniana. Lineage (NCBI taxonomy): Eukaryota > Metazoa > Mollusca > Cephalopoda > Myopsida > Loliginidae > Sepioteuthis > Sepioteuthis lessoniana. Next base: position 75,442,515 of record OY757928.1, read on the forward strand.
ATTTGGTTAACAGAAAGCAATATATTGTTTTACACATTAGTAAGTGAAATACGTATTATTACTTGTATTGAACCGAAGTAGTAAAGAAGGCCAAGCGAGTTCAGAAGAATTCTCACTAAAATAGGTTTGGAAAATTTATATTGCATTAAAGTAATGTTGAGTCGTGAATAACTTGATGAGTCACAACATCGTTGTATGCTGAGATACCCGTGAGTTGTATGTGTATGTGAAAAGTGAGAGTGTGCAGGGTGTAAAGAAATCTATTAACTTCAGAGACCATTGTTGCGATTGACAAGTGTAAATGAAAGTGATGTTTTTTAAAGGTTAAATGTTCCGGAAAACGGTATTCTGCAGTGATTGACAAGAAAATATTTATGATGATATATTGCTGCCTCTTTATATTTGGGACCAGAACTTACTGCTTTGATCCTTTTTTGTAAAAAACTGCTTTTGTCTTTTGAGTTCCGGTTTCTAGGTGTGATATTAGTTGCTCTAAAAACTCCCTTCTAGATCGATATACGTGGTATATTGAAATAAGTAACAGAAGAAAAACTGGAAAAAAGTATGTTGATTGGAAAAATGAGAAAAGTATAAAATTGTCTTGTGTATATGCAGCTGATTTGATTGTACCAGAAGTTTATGCGACGTGATGTATTTCAAAGGATACATACACGCGCGTGCGCGTACACACACAAGCACACAAGCACCCCTAAAAAAACATTTATAATTTTATGTTACCGTGTTCGACGTTTCTGTCTGTTGAGTGATGTCAACATTTCTTGTTTTGCTCTGGTGATTGCTGTCAGTTGACATTTGTATAGTTTAGTGTATTGTTATAAAGTCAACATGTATATGATACTTGTCTTTATTTTTTCATATTAGAATTATAACAAAAATTCTAATGAAATCATAATAACTAGCAGTAATTTTTCTTAGGCTGCAGTAAAATTTAAAGCGGTTTACGTTGCATCTGCAGAGAAGTGAAAGGTTTCTTTTTTTATTTTAGTTTTCTAATTCGTGACTAGTAAATGTTGCAGTTAAAATTCTTTTTGTTTGAAGAGGTGATGCGTAAGCATATGTGGTGGTGATATGTACTTACAAGTGATGTACAATTTTGTATAATTAAAATTGATGTATATGACTGCATGTATAGTTCTGTTGTTTATAATATTGTTTTAATGCTTTTTTGGTCCTAAATTAGTTTTTAGTACTTTTTTCTTCTTTGGAGTTGTTTTGCAGAACTTTTGAGGTGCTGTGATTCAACTGAGGCAGGAGTGGTTGCTGCAAGCATTTTGACAAAAAGCTTAAATCTCAATAGATGTTACAGTGTTCATAAGTTAGTATTTAATTGTTATATGTTGGTTTGAAATTTGTCGTTATCTATTAAGCTTTAAGATTCACGTAAGCTGTTATCATTCTATGTAATAAACAGGTTAATCGTTGATTAACTTTAGTGATCTGATGAGAGCAGGAGCTTCCAACGTCAGTCTTGTATTAAATCATTGTTGAACATGTGCATGTTATGTTCTTTTGACGAAATTATTTGGCAAGATTTTTGTGTCGCTTGTCCGCATCTTGTCTGAAGGTTTTTTTTTTATCAGTAAATGTTCCAATTTTTATTGAGTCGGATGTAGCATGGGGTAACGAAACTGAGATGAAATCACAGCAAAGGAAGCAAAGTATGAAAAATCTGTGGCATAAGTACTTTGGTGGATGTTACGGTCTAAGAGAGTGGCTTATAGTAGAATGGCAGGAGTGAGACAGCAGTTTTCTGAGTACTTCAATAAGCATGTATAGTGTTAATGATAATGATAGCTGATCGTCTTATCGAGAGAGAAGTGAAACATATATTTATGTGATCGTTTCGTGGGTCGAGATTAGAAATGATAAAAAACAACAACCATTTTAATCAGTCATTTGGTTTCCGGTCTTTGAGGAGTGAAAATGGGTACTAACATATGTGCGCGTGTGTGTGTGTGTGTGTGCATACAAACAAGCGAGAGAGAGAGAGAGAGAGAGAGAGAGAGAGAGAGAGAGAGAGAGAGAGAGAATTAATCAATTACGGATTGAACTACTCTATGTTTCACCAGCTTAAAATCAATCCCGGTAAAATTCTGAAAAGACATATAATAAAATGAGATATAATGATATGTAAAATGAAATAATGAGTCATATGAATTTAGAATTGGGATGGGCAATTTACAAATCGGAATAAATCCGAAAACAAGCCAGACAATCTCTTCAAAAGAGTGGGTCACTTCTTAGAGGAAATAAAAAAAATTGGAGGTATCATAGGTTGGGATGGAAGAGAAGACAACTCCCAGAAATAAAAATGGGACAGATGATTTTCACGATTAGGAGACGGGGTTAGAAACAACTTTGGCAGTGGGGATCCTGGAATCCAAGCCTAGATGATTGAGTCATGTCAATCATACTGCTAAGATATTTAATAAAAAATTACACTTATTCATTGCTTTGGGCAGCCTCCAACATAGCTCCCTTTTGTGTGACCAGGCTTGCTGCTTTCACTCATTTTTTGTCAATGTTACGGGATCAAGATTTTTTCTATCATATTTGATTTTGCTCTAAGCTGATGCTTAAAGTCACAATCAGATTATAATGAGAAAAAGCCAGACCGTCGAAAAATCACCAGTCGCGCCACGGCTAGGATCACAAGAAACAACCTTAGTTTCATGCCTGTCCACGGAAGATCGACGTTGTCTATCTACGATGTAAACTACGCCGAGCTACATTAACCATTTGGGATCGATGTGAGCCGTCACCTCTATGACGTAGTTCCAAAACGGGAGGACCTGCTCGCTGTAGTAGAAAGCATGCTCGTCCATTTCTTCCAATTCACAACTGCAGCGGGCTCCATCTTTAAAGGCCACGTCAGCGAGAGGTAGCGTGTTCTAAGCAAACTGCCACGAGAGTGAGAATTCAGAGATTTTGATCCTGGTTCCCATTTCCACTGGGAGCGAATTTCTTCTAACGACAAGCCGAATCGTTTCTTGAGTGGGTCCGAAACGGCACCTTCTACTAGATTTCGATATACTACCTTTCGAATCAGTGAAAAATCAACGATCGACTTAAGATTACCAGCCACTCGGCAAGCCAATGGTTTGTCAAGTCCAGCATCCCCACTTGTGCCTCTTCCTTTACCTGTACTTCCGACGAATTCTTTTTCAAATGAAGATCAGGATTGAACTATACCTGAAGAATACCGATCAGCTCGTCATTCTAGCAGAAAGGACCCAGCAGAGGAACGCCACCTCTTCAGGTTCCCAACCGAAGCCCCTTGCTCTTTTCCGAATTTATTTTGCCCCTGACATCTTCTCATACCTTGCAAGGACCTGTTGCTCCGCGGTTATGTGTGATCCGGATGATATGAACACGGTGACGGCTTCAATATACGTAGAAACCTTCGCTCGGAGCAATCGAGAATTAGGATTTAACGCAGAACCGAATTTACCCTCTCATCGCTAAACTTTCGGAACAGGTGCTCCAAAGTCAGGACATAGAGAAGAGGAAACCAAAACGACCGATCACGAAAGAACCACAGCACTTTCTGTTCATTTCTACCACTGCCGTATAGGAACGGCACAGAATACTCATCCATCTGCGGAAATCCGGTTCAAATTCAGCAGTCTCCAAAACAGCCGCCAAGAACAGATGGTCCACCCTATTCAATGATTTGGACTGATTTAAATTTATCAGTGCTGCTTTTATGTCGTCTTTTGTACCCTCTATGATTTCGCGCACCTAGTGCAAATTTCTTTGACTCGATCTTTACAGCGTAGTTTTGCTCAATTCCGATTAGATCACCGCAATAATTTGCAAACACTTCGCTAACTCCCGGGCCCAAATCTTTAACTTTGTGTTTAGCCTGTTATCATCTAGTTCTTCCCATACATACCTGCCATCTTTCTTCAGCAACGTGATCACAGTCTCAGTGACATGTCCAGGGTCGGCTCTCTTGGCAAATCAGTGATTGAAGACGTCCTTCAAAATAAGCACAAACATGTGTGACAACCTCAAATACACTTCATATAGCTGGCCATCTAGTCCTGAGGACTTGAGGCTGACCGGCTTCAGTGTATCACGGACTTCATAACTTGTCACTCTCTTCTCACCGCTAGCCGCCTCCAGTTTTTGTGGTGGAAGTCGGTTACATAGCTGGAAAACTTCTGCATCGTGAAGTCCAGTGATTGGACAAAAAGATCACGAAAATACACCCAGAAGGCTACGCGAATCTCCTAATCTATGTCTGTGCTCATATGGGGAATTGAAACTTTCGATAAACCGACTGGGTTACTCTTGCAGTTCAACTTTACGCACATGAGCGTCGATCTTCAGCGCTTTGTTGGATTCGAAATTTGTTGACTCAGTCGAACTCGGCCATGAAGTCGATCAGACTGCTTTCACAATCTACCGACCCATTAGTACCCGGCTTAACTCTATCTATATTTGGGTCAGGGACCGCATTCCAATCCCTCAGAGTCACTTGCTCCGGTTCCGAGAGATACGGCTTTAATTGTCGTTAAAAGGAGTGTCTCTCCCAAATGTAATTGGGTATATAAATCGCAACCACCCAGAATTTGTAACTTTACACGGCAACATCTGTCACAACCTGTCGGCCCGCTGCACCTGAAAAAACAACTTCTATATCCGCTTCCAGGCTGCGTCAAATTAGCAGAAAGACGATAACCAAATGCTGAAAAGAAGACAGTCCTTCTTGCAAATGAAGTGGGCCTTTTACACTGTAGTTACATCTACACTGAGATTCATGACTTCATTGATCACACGTAAAGTGTAGCCTCGATTTCTCATTCCCCTCACGTTTATGCTGGCTAGATTAAGAGATATAAAAACACTTACTGTCAACAACAGTCCTGAAGTCCTTTGGGCAGATAATGTCGACAGCCTACCCGAAGATTACGGTTCCTAGTTCGATTGCAACCCGACCGTCTCTCGTGACATCAGTGACATCGAAAGGAAACATAATCTTTAATGCTCTGTAAAAGGAAAGGTGAATGTAAATAGGTAACTGCATAATGTTGTTTCAACATTTTAGGGAAATATTCTTCAATCCACAAACTTTACGTTTGTTACAGCCTCTTCGGCCTCTGACACATTTTAATAGCACGGCAGCAGCCGACCCAACGAAAATAGTCATTATGGGAGCATCCTTTTAGGAGTTTCGACTTTTTTCTTTCTTACCATTGTGAATTCTTGCAGAGATTTTAACGCCTTTCTCACTTGGTGGGAGAATTCTTGTTCTATTTCAAGGAGGTCAACTTTACAGATTCCTCTCATTTTAATCAAAGAGATATATCTTTTTGGAGGTTTTCCTTTTTTCAAAGTTTTCCTAGGTCTGGAAGCTGATGCTGATCAAGTTGGTTTTCTTAATGTTTTTTCTTTTTCTGTTTTCAAACAGAAAATGATGGAGGGTGTGCGTGATTCTTTTAGGGAAGGGGATGATGTATGCTGGTTTTGGTAGATAGATCATCATCATGTCTGGTGCTTGCAATATATTTTTTCGGACTATTTTTCGTGGGACCTTGTACTGGGACTTAGCTTTTTTTCCATTTCGTCCTCATGTCTTCTTTTTGAAGAGAGAGGAGCAAGAATCTACTTTCATCTTCTAATCTTTGGGTTCCTGCTTCTTTATTTTATTTTTCTCGCTGTCTTTGTTGACTGCTCTTTTGGCTACTCTTGTTGTTTTGTTCGTTTTTGTTGCTGTTCCGGAAGTTGGGGTTCTTGCCGTTTCTCTGGTTTTTGTTTTTTTAGGGTAAAGATTGTTTATAAGAGTCTGAAGTGGAGGTGACTTTTCCTCCTCGTTTTACTACCTCAGACCACCCCTCTTCTGTTAAAGTGATTTACAAAACTTCGCTGAAAGATTTGTTAGTTTCTTTGCTTGTTACTCTGGTTGTTGGTGTGGCTACATGCACTTCTTTGTTCAGAGCCTTTTTTAGACGGGTTTAGGCCGTAAGTCTCTTTTGGCGGAAAAATCAGCAGTGAGGTCATCTTTTTCCACAGCTCTGTTAGTTGACGATTGCGGAAGGACAGCGTATCTGGGATCGCTGTGAACTCTTCTCTTCGAAGATGCATTTTGATGAAGTAATCTCCATTTTGTGCACTGGATTTTCCATTGAGCAGTTTTACTACTGCCTCAAAGTTCTTATATCTACTAAGATAGGTCACTAACACCTCTTCAGGTATCTAGGAGTTCTTCGACTATTTTTCTAATGAAATAAACCAGTCTCTTGGTCTTGATCTCCAAAGAAACAAAGAAGAGTGTCCTGGGTTCCAGCAATTTCTCGACCTTTGGGATAGAAAGGATCTTGTTACAATCAAAATACTGCTGATACTTTCTCAACGTCTTGCCTATGCTCCTAAGGGTTTTCTGGTTGGTCTCTGGCTTTTATTCTGCTCTGCTTGGCTGTTCAGCAGAGATTGGCAAGCTATCTTGAATGTAGGTTGAATTATGCAGGAGGTAGTTACGGGAGGCCACTTAGCACCGATTTGGCTGGCCGGACCTTCGGCCACTACTTCTGCCAACGAGGGTCTTGGGGTTGTTGAGACTTATAGCAGGGGAGTCAACTTTGGTTTGGTTGATTCTGGTTCGTTCAGGTTTGTTTTTCCCCTCTTGGGTTTGATTATTGGAGGTCTGATCTCCTCTTCTGAGTACTCGGGGTTGATACCTTTCCTGGATTCGCTGTCATGATTGTTTTTGTGTTATAAAGTAAAGGGATCGAGGTTGATTTAAGATTATTTATTCACAATATTAAAATCAACAGAAAAATCATATTTAAAGAATCAACAACAAATAACTTGAATCTCAATAATAAATATCTTAGTAAATCAAACATTTTGACCAAAATTTTACAAAACAGGGCTTGAACCATAGTAATTGAATCTTCAAAATATAAACAAACAAATTTGACATATTAATTCAAAATTTAAATAAAACAACTTATCTCAAGTTGAAATACTGCTTAAATTTAAAATTGGATGTTTCCCAAATTAAGAAACTAGCAGTCTTCAAATTTCTTTTCTAATATAACATTGTAAGTTGTTTGGTGTTTTCAAGAGTAAGACTTTCACATTGTTTATTTAATGTTTATACTCTGAAAATGAACTTTCACCATCTACACTGATAACAGGCATTTATATGATCTTATTGGCAATCTGTCACAGGAAAGGAAATCTGCTCTTATTTGCATTCCAAAATGCTGGGATATTAAACAGATTTGGTAGGTCATCTTGATAATTCACCTGAATTTGGAATTCTTCAATAGAAGGATCTTGCAAGTCTTTCATGGTTGCAAAAATATCAGTGTCATGGCTTATACAAGGTAGCTGTCTAGGATCAAAATGAGAAAATGCTTTGTAAATGTTATATGCTGGGTGGCATCTAGGTATTTATTCAGTTTTGAAAAATATGTGCTGAACAAATCTTGGAGATTTGAGGTAACTCTCTTCCTTTCTGTGTTTTCTTGTTCAGACAGAAGACTGTCAGTTTCTACACCAAATGTTGATTTTGATGTACCAGTATGCAAATACTGTTTTACATCCCCTATCATGTTATAAACAACACATGCAAGTGGAGACTTAGTTTCTTCTAAGTTTGTTAAGACTGTTATCAAACGGGTGTAATTCCCATTTATGAAATACAGATTCAGATGCGAATTATAAGAGGCATGATGTAGTTGACCATCATTTACTAATTCAAGAATCTTATCTACTGAAAGGCCATGGAACTTTTCTTGCTTAAATAATCCTTCATAGAATTGTACTAAGGATGAGTGATGTTTGGCTGCAAAAAAACAGGAATTTCATCTGGTTGCTACTAGCATGAGTAATTTCACTTGTTTCTTAGGCAAGGAACTTTCAAGCCATTTAAGGTATCGCTTTTTTCAATTAACTTTTTTTAAAAAAGGCTGTCTTAATGAAAGTAATGAGTGGGTAACATTATCAAATGCTGGCCAGTGTGAAAATTCTTCAACAAGATTTAAAATATGGGCTAAGCATAACTGTTAATAAAGACATTTGACAACAGTTCTCTTGTAACTTTTTTGCAGAAACTGTTACAAAGGCAGCAATATCCTCAAATACCATGTCCACATGGGTTACAGCTTGGATGCATGCTTGACTTAAGGTTTGATGATTGCATTCTTCCAAGGTTACAACATCAATGAGAAATGACTCTCCACAAATGCTTGCAATCACATTCAAACTACTCTGGTCACAACAGTCAGTTATTTCATTTGTTATAATGATAACAGATTGATTAGCAAGCTTGGCTTTCAGGGCAGCAAAATGAAGAGTCAACAATTTTAGTAGTTGAAGTTGCCTAACACAATTGACACTTGGAATATCACCACCTTCTTTACAGTGTTTTAATAGAAATGGCATCATTTTGTCAATTTTGTATAAAGGAATGTTAGACAAAGTGCACCTTTTTTAAAAAATCAAGAACAAAATCATCCCATTCTTCTTTACATTTCAACAAAGTTGTAATTGTCTTCTATTTCAGTTGAGATGATCTTTTGAAGACTCTTTTCATCAAATGAGGTTTTGATTTTATATGATCTTTGATTGTGTCAACCCTAAAAATATCAACACTATGGAGACATAATTTGCAAAATAATATATTTTATTTTGTTTAAAAGTCATCAGGACATTGCTTTACTCTGGCTTTAGCGCAAATTTTAGATACTGGGGTAGTTTTTTTTTTAGAAACGCAGGTCTAACTTCTGAGGGTGAGAGTGATTCACTATATTGATTCAATTGACAATTCGTTGCTTATTTATACAACTGGTTTTGAAAAATAGATAATATATAAAAAAATAATCGTTGATAGTTGATGTCATTTAAGGATTTCTGTTCAATTTAAATTTGTTTTACAACGATGAAGATGATGCAATTATGAATCCAGGAGAATCCCTGTGTATGTTTCGGAGTAGACGAGTCATTAGTTTCATAAAATGACGATTAGGTAACTTTTTTCTTTATTTCTAAATTGTATGGTCACATGACAGCATTTACTTTTCTTTCGTTATAGTCATAAAATGAGAGAGAGAGAGAGAGAGAGAGAGAGAGAGAGAGAGAGAGAGAGAGAGAGAGAGAGAGAGAGAGAGGGGACTGAATAGTTGATAGATAATTGCCAGTTCTTAGTGTTCAATGCTTCTTCATTTACCAGAGTCTACCAATCTCGGTTGACCACATTCAATCAATGAAACTTTGACGTAACTGAATTGATGATAAAGATAAAAGCAAAAAAATAACTGGAGCAGAAGCAGAAGGAATGTCAAAGTTGTTATTTATGTGAAGTGCAGCAAATAACTTTTATTTATTCTTCTTCTCTGATGCGAATGTTTTTTAAATGTTTAAATATATCGTACATACGATTCGAATAACTTGATTTAATACGAATTATATCTCTCTAAAATCACCAAATATATTCTTCTGTTGTTAGTTTGAAAAATTTGGCTAATTTAACCAAAAATTGTCTGTATAATATCCCATGCCGTTGTAGTTGGAAATATAGCAAAGAACCACAAAGCACAAAAATGAAACACTAAGAACAAGGGAAAGGCCAAATCATGGCGTCAAGTATGGCTGATGATATTAGAAAAGAAAAGAAAGTACTCTCTTTGGAATGCGATAAAAAACAATAAGCAATCTCAATGAAAGAGTCAACTGTTAACGACCCAAGGTTGCATTAGCCAAATTTAGGGCTCAACTTTATAAATGCATCTCCTATAATATAAGTAAGTTGAAAGGAATCGGTTGACAAATGTTCTGCAAATGAATGGATTCATAGTTCGTGTGTCATCAAAAGATTTTGTTTATGATATTAATTATCACTTGATGATAATGGTATGCGCATTTCATTCTAAGACTTCTCTTGTCATATTCTTTGTGTGGACCTAATTCAACTGTAGAACTTAGAGTGACCGGAGACAGATTATTTGGTGCATATGATTAATAACCATCAAGATAAAAATGTAAGCATCGGATTTGGTTGCTAAAGCAATATTTATCTGTTAGCTACTTTGTTGGCAACAATAAAATTATTATTATTTTACTACTTGAGAGCCCTTCACACCATTTTTAACTGGTGGTTTTTCACTGGATTTTGAGTGACACGGAGCTGATTGAAAGGTTTATCATGGTTGTTAATTGATGGTATTGTTGGTAAATTCTAAAGTTTGTAAACTGACTCATTTTGTTCACTTGTCTTCTTTTTGTCTGTCGAAGCTGTAAAAGGAATTAAGGGCGGAAGGAATAAACAAGGATACCTTTAGGTTCAAATGTTATTTTTTGGGGTTATGACTCTTTTGTGGGGTGGAATGTTTCCTAAACAATATTCACGCTTCCCAGATAAAGCGTTGAAGTATATTATGGACTCATCCGTCGCGTGTCTCGCCGCGGCTAGCAGGAGACGGAGCGGGCTGCTAGGTTCTGGGACTTAGCCATTACGTGCACTCCCAACTAGCAGCCGAGAGAAAAAAAGGTCAGTCCGTCCGTCCGTCCGTCCGTCTCAACCGACGTGTTAAAAGCTTAAAAGGAAGAGTTTCTCTCTGGCGACGGGAAGCCCCTCTTTTTAGGCCTGCACCGATTTTGCTTCCAGTCAGAAGCCTCCTGGGAAACTGTTACTTTTCTATTCATCTATTTTTTCATGTTATTGACTTTTTAAAATTTATTTTTAATTTTCGCAATTGGCTGCAAATCTTCTCAGGCCTCTAGGACTATTTTCTGAGTATTCAAGCTGATCTTAACAATTTTGCAGTTTCTATGATCTCGATTCTTCCGCTGATTTCCAATTCCTTTTTTCGAAGTATTTGAGGTCTGTTAAAAACTCTCGAATTTTAATTTTTATAGTCTCTGGCTAAGTCCGAGTATTTGTCTATATTTTACGCTTTCTTTTATTTCCACTGTGTGGTTCGCCGGAAAAATTTACTGAATGAAAACTTCTTTTCTTCTTGTTATTTATTACTATCTCTGATCTGGCTTTGATTTAGTGAACCGTTTTTATCACAGAGAATTTGATGCGTCTCATTCTCTAGGACAGATTCTGATTTGTGCATTTATTATTTGGTAATATCAAATTTTAATCTTTGGCAAATTTCCCTGTGGATCACCTTTTCTACTGAGTTTTGCTTTGTCTTGTATTTCTTTTCTGCCAGTTTGTCGTATTCGCTTGTTATATGATTAACCGTTTCAAATCTATTATCTCATAACTTACACTTGCTATTCTTCTGCGTATTATTAATTTTTGTTTTGACATTATTGCTTTTTATTGCATTCGATTTCTCTCTTCAGACTTTCCTTTCTAAGCCAGGACATTTCTTGATTTTCATGGTCATACGTCTAGTGTGTATCACTGAGGATAGAGTGACAGCAAGTCTCTTCGAATCTCCAGGATCTTTTTTCATTATACTTTCTAGCATTTGCACTTCTGGGTAGAATATTCATATTACACAGCTTTATAAGTTGCTGAAAAATATGCTTACAGTTTTATGCTTTTTTTCGTCTTCACCCGTCCACTGGCCCTGACATGTCAACGATTTGGCAGGTTTTTATTTCTTATTATGAAACCCAGAATTTATTCTTGGGTAGGGTGGTTGGTTTAACCTCTAACTCAAACTCTAATTAAAACGCCGATACCGAATCCTAACACTAACAGTAAACATTAATCTATCCCTAAACCAAACACTTAATCTAAACCTAAAACTGACAATAATTTCAAAATTAATCTCAAACCTCAGTTCAATTTGTAAATTTAATTCTAAACCTTAACCTTAAACATAACTGTAAACTTTAAACCTATAACTAAACATAACCATAACCAAACTATACTTAACCTTAACCCCAGTATTAACCCCAACCCCAACCCTAAACCTAAACAGTAAATCTAAATCTAACCCTACACCTAATTCTAACGCTAACTCATGTCCTAATCGAAGACTTAAACCCCTAATTTTAATCGTAACCATAGATCTAATGCAAATCTTAATCCTATTCTTATCCATTTTAATTCTAAAAATAACTTGTGAGTTGTGCTGATATCATTGATTTACGTCGTTGAACACGACGAGTCACTTGGACAATTTCCAATGCTTGATTCTTCCTAAACTATTCTGCATTCTTTTTCAACAATCTTGATGCATTTATTTATGATGTCTTTTACAGTATCATCTTCTTTATAAAGTATCCTTGATATGATATGTGATACTAAACCATTTGATAGTAAGGCTTCAGCACTGGAGTTTTGGGGAATGTAGAGTATTCCTTCATTGCCATTACTCCCAGCTCCACTCTAAACCGAAGTAGAAGTACCTGTCCCATCTACAGGTTAATTAGAAGTGTTTAATTGTTTAACTGCAAACAAATGGCTGATGTTAAATTGAATTATTACCAATTCTTGAAACCATATAACTGTGTGCAAATAAAACTATTGGCGTTATATAGCAATATTTGAAACCATTTAACTGGGTGCAAACAAATGAGCACTGGCTTATTGAAAAGGTCACCTATGTTTACAAATCATATATATTCAATATATATGTATGAACAGGATTGGTATTAAATAATTTGCAAGGGTTGATATGACATAAAATCCCATCAACTGAACCAACCAAACCTTCTTCACAAGTATAACATTGCTTTTTTTTGTTTTTGTCTATTCTAAGCTTGATATAATTGTTCTTGAGGATCCATGACAACAGATTTTGTTTTTCTGTTTTGGTGGCCTCTGCCTTTCCATGCCCATGACTATTTGCCCAGCATAGTTTTTATCAAGCTTTTAATATATTGTTTTTACTTTCCATTTTCTTTCCTCATTTCATTACCATTCCCACGTTTATTTCTTGCTGAATTGTTTTCACTATATACTTACTGTTCTCTTTTCTATGTTGCAAATCCTGTTTTAGTTCTTCAACGTGGTTCATATTGGTGAGTCATCACTGAAGTAAGAGTCAGTAATTTTCTGCTTTGTTGAACGATTGAATTAACTTCCTCCCTTGTACATTCTAAGTTTTAGGATTAAGTTCTTAGGCCACTCGTTATTCCTGTATTTATTATAATTAGGCAGGCAATAATAATGATAATGATAAGGAAAAAGAATTGGAAATCCTAATAAAGGCAGTGAAAATATAAAGTCAGGACAGAAGGATTGAATTCGGCAAATAAAAATGTGTCACGCTAACAATGAAAAGCGGAAAATGACACATGAGGTTAGGAATAGAACTACCAAACCAAGAAAATATCAGAAAGTTCGGAGAAAAGAAAACTTACAATTACTTGAGAATATTGAAAGCGGACAGCATCAAACAAGAGGAGATGAAGGAAAAAATTATAAACGAGTATCTCAGGAGAACTACTGGAAACCAAACTATAAAGCAGAAATCTCATCAAACGGATAAACGCCTGGGCTGACTCCCTTGTAAGATACTTGGGACCATTCTGGGAGTTGACGAGGAAGGAACTTAAACAAATAGACCAGAGAACAAGAAAAATCATGACGATACCAACGGCCTCACATCCCATGGATAACATAGACGGAACGTATGTATCAAGAAAAGAAGGAGGAAGAGGGCTCGCTAGTAGTGAAAATTGCGTCGATGCATCGATACAAAGACTCGAAGACTATATTAAAAACCGCTGAAGAAGACTGATTACAGCGACCAGACAAAACAAGTGTCAAAAGAACAAAAATAATTAGAAAAAAATGGGTAGAAAAACTATATAGATATTTCAAGTGACAAACAAGCAAAATCTCACACGAGAAAACTCGGACGTGGCGAAGAAAGGGAAACCTTAAGAGAGAAACTGAATCTCCTCTGATAGCTGCACAAAACAACACCATAAGGATTAACTATGTCAAAGCATAAAAAAAAAGACAAGATGCCAAAAAATAGCAAATGTAGGTCATGGGGTGATAGAGATGAAACGATCAATCACATAATTAGTGAATGCAGTAAATTTGCACAGAAAGAACATAAGACTAGATACAACACATAGGGGAGCGAACTAAATTAATGGGGCAAAAGAAATGCAGGGTAGGGCGCAGTGCGGGAGACTAATGTGGGTTACAGGTATTAAAATATAGTAATGAAAAATTAAGATCTTTAGGAAAGTGGGATTGGATAGAGGGACAGGGTACGAAAAAAGAATGGGGCGGGGAAGATCTTGGAGCCTAGCCACTAGATGATGTGGTCACTGACTCTCAACATACTGCTAACTAGGGAAATAGGGGGACGAAAAGTGCCTACTTACCGGGGGTAGGGTCCCGAAGGACCCGGTCTGTAGTTGCCATGCGCAAGAAGAGGAGGGAAGGATAACTCAAACATAACCTCCTTTCGTACGACTTGGCTCGCTGCATGCACCCGCCTTCTACGAATGTTATGCGGTCCAAGCGTTTTTTATCGCATTTAATTTTGACTCTAATCTGATGCCTAAAGAACAAAATCAGATCACGATGAGAAAAGTTTGCATCGGGATACAATCCCTTCTTTCGCGTCATCCAAATCACTACTTTGGCAACAGCAAAGATCTCGAGAAACACCACACGCTCCTCTCCTTGAAACTGAGGCAAAATGTTGTCTACGACGTAACCAACGTCGAGCAGCTCGAGCTGCTTGCGTTCAATGCAGGCCGTCCTCTCCCCAACGTGATTCCAAAACGAGCGAACACGCTCGTAGTAGTAGAAAGCCTCCTCAGCCGTTTCTTCCAGGCCACTGCCGCAGCGAGGACAATAGGGCATGTTTGCTAGGCCAGCTTTGTAATTCAAGTCGAAAAGGGGCAACGCATTACGTGAAAGCAGCCACGTGAGCGAGAACTCGGAGTTGTTCAAGAAGCCAGAACCTGGCGCCCAATTCCAACGCGAGCGAAACTCTTCCATCGACCAGCCAAGCCGATCCACGAGAGGATCCGAAGCTGAGCCCATCACTAGATTCATGATTCGCTCCGAGTAATATTAAGTGTCCAGGAGTCCTTATATAGTGGACCTGAGATTCGCAACGGCCAATCAAAGACGTTGTTACATGCATAAATAGGCGTTTCTCTTTGCGCGCGCTTTAGTATTCTTACTATCACGCGTGCATCCGAACTAATATTCGTTGCTTTCTTTTCATAAAGAATGTAGTCTGTCAGAACAAACCAATTTAACAGAAAAACTACTCCAGTTCACCCCCCTCTCTACGGACAAGAAAACCTTGGGGCACCCTGACACGTTCTACCACTCACAATTCTGACGTACTATGTCCAGCAAAACACAGACCCAGCTACCGTCTCCACGCCACGATGGGGTGGTACAACTTTGAGCAGTTAAGAAAAAAACAACAACACATGTCATCATTGATTGCAAAATATGAATAATACTTATTTATACACGAACACTACGGTAAGTTCTGCTTTCCCGTTCCCCAATTCTACTCCCGTCTTTCGAATTAAAAAAAAATCATAATCATTTATGAATGGAGTGCTGTTGAGAGAGAAAAAAATAAAAAATAAAAATAGAAAATAAAACTAGGGATATTTTGGCTTGTCTCAATTTTCTTTTTTATGTCTTATTCCACTGAACGTTCCTTTTTATCCATATCCAGCGGGATGCCCGTTCTGCTGCCTCGGAGCATTCCTTCAAGGCTTTCTTCTTTGCAGATCTCACGATTCCAATTTTCGCTAGCGCTCTGCTCAAGGAATGTCCCATAAAGCCCCTGCATCCCACTTCAATTGGATCGCAGTAGGTTTTCCAACCGTTTTGCTGACATTCTTCGATCAATTCCTGATATTTCTAGCGCTTTCTTTCATTTGCGAGTATAATGTTGTCTTCCTAAGAAACTGACAATTCCCAAATTATTATTTTCTAGATGTCATTTGAAAATATTAGGTCTGGTCGAAGCGTTGTCTGTGCTTTATGATTTGGGAATATAAGTTGTCTTCGCAGATCCGTAAATAATTTCCAATCTGGTGCTGTTAAAAGCATATTTGGGATATTCTTCCCCAGTTTTGTTCCCTTTTCTCTAGTACTGATAAAATATATTAATTTTTCTTTGCGCCCTGCTCTACATTTACATATCTGGATTTCTTTCATGACTGCCTCTTTTATTGCTACAAGGACCTGGTCATGTCACCACCAATACCGTCCATCTCCCAAAGCCTTGAAGCAGCTACTTAAAATATTTTGCGACGTTGCTCTTTTACCACAAAGTATGCAATTGGGCGTGTCGATTTTCCGACATGTGTGTAGATTTGCTGGACTTGGGAAAACGTTGTAAACAGATTTTATCAAGAATTGTATTCTGCTGAAGTTAGCGTTCCAGCAATTTAACCAATTTATTTTACACTGTATAATTCCTTCCCATTTCGTTCATGCTCCTTGCTGACACAGACTGACTATTTTACAGTAACGATCTTCCTCGACCCCTGCTCGAACTTCGTTTTGCTATAACTGGCGCCTTTCTTTTCCATCTGCTTTATCATATTGTATGCTAGGGAAGAAGCCCACTCCTGTCCTCCCTTTTGTTGTGACTCCTACAATATATGTTAATATAACTGCAACTAAGTATGACGTGTTTATTCGTAAAAAAAGAACTTTATTTGTTTCTTGAAAGTATATAAATGCTTACAATTTGATAGCATTACGACCTGAAAGTATATAAACGAGTAGAAATTATTTATATTAAGAATAGTTAACTGAAGTTAAAATTGTTTATAGATGGTTATTTTTAAATTAAAATAATTGCTTGCAAAAAATCGTAAGAATCCACCAACCAACAATTCTAATATAAAACAGATTTTTTCCACTCGATTATTCTGTACATGAAAAGAAATTTCACAAGACTATCTATTTGGTTTATCTTTTTGTAGTTCTTATTTAAGTCATTAAACATTCTAACAATTTTTCCGATGTACATAAATCCTATTTCTTCCAAATTGTTAAACCTATCTTCTCTTCTCTTTGTGCTACTAAAACATTTTTCCAGTTACACTTTACATAAATTTAAAACTTTATTAATATTATAAGACAACATTAATCTTTCGTGTTGTTTAGTCGCACACGTTTTTATTTTAGATGGAAAGCGGACATTAAGTAACATCTGAAATTCAGCGGGAATATCAGTTTAAAGTTTATTTCACACGTTCACACTTCATAGAGTGTTTTACAAGTTCAATAAGGAATTTATTGAACTTGTAAAACACTCTATGAAGTAAGACGCGTGAATCAGAAAGAAAGAATGAATTAGCTTTCAGCAAGATGAAAACTCACATCTCTTACCCTGAAACCTGCGATAAAAAGTAACGGAAATAAGAAGAAATGAAAAGTAGTAAAAATTGATAATTGATGATGTTTTATTTAAGAAAATAATTTCTGGATTTTTTTTTACATTTATATAAAAATATCGTAAATGATCAGTAGTCTACTTGAAGCTATAATTTCTTCTGTTACAAATAGTCAACAGGGCTGATTTTTATCCGTAAAATGGAATAGAAAATGTTATATTCTTTCCAGAACTTTCACTATTACAACTTTTTACTGTTTTCTTTATTACCATGACTATTCCTAGGATAATTGAGTTCTTTCCGGTTTGAACTCATTGCTGTTTTTCTCTGTAATTGGTTGTTTACCAACATGTCCATAGAGATGGATTCGTGCGTTTACCAAGAAAATGAAGGCGAAGTGAACGATAATAGTCAAAACTGAAATTTGAACTCAGTCCATCATTTTCATTTTTCGCGTCAATAACTAGTTGAATAAGCAGATTTAACAAGATTGCCTATAACATAAACCTTTTGAATGGACAGATATTATCTCTAGCACAAAACATTTGAATGAGTAGGTTTAAAAAGATTATCTCTGGCATAAAAAACATTTGAATGAACAGATTCCAGAAGATTATTTTTAGCTTTAATTGGTTAGATTCAATTTAGAAATGAAGAATGATATAGATTAATTATCTTTGGAGTTCTTCAGTGAGAAAATTAATTTTCTAATTTCTTCATTAAATGTTTATTCGTAGGAAGGAGTTTTGGTCGGCATATTATCTATGTCGATAAATATCCTGAAACTGATTAGTTCTTTTTTTTTCAGGAAAAAAAAAGAGCGCAAACGAAAAGCAAAAACAAAACAGCTCACAAAAAACAAAAACAATAATCTTAAATTTGAACCCTAAATTGCTGTATTCATTTAGAAATTTTCGACTCTAAATTCAATAAAAGAACAATGACAAAAATTTTGTAAATTTAAGTTCTCTCAAGAGATTTAGAAGTTGTATGATTGTAATGTAGTGATTGCTATCACCATCCTGCAAGAAACAGGATGGTGCTGGAAGCATCGATGGATAGATGAGGTTAAAAAACATCTTGATTGCAACTGATCCAATAAAATTAGTATTTTGACTTTCCGTAGCATTACACAGTGGATCAGTTTTGTTGGTTTTAATATTTGTTATAAGCTCCTTACGAGGGATTCGATACAGACTTTTAGAAAATGCAAAAGAAAGATGGTTTGGAAATTCACTAAAATTGCCGGCCTAAATTATATAAACGTGGGAAGCAAACTGTAAATGTGTATTTGTCCACTTCTTTCGTCACTTCGGATCAAGTGACAACTTTTGACATCCAAAACCCTATGTTGCATATAAATAGAAATAAAAAGTATCACAATTTACTCTTGTTTTAAATAATTTTTCTGTTTAAAGGAAAATGTTTGGCTATTGTTGATTTTAGCTTTTATTTTGAATTCATTACAACCAATCGGCGTCTACAATAGTAATGTCGTTAAAAATCAATCAAAATAGATTTAGTGATTATGACTCGCTTAATGAAGTACGGAGTTTATGCAGTCGTATTGTTGTATACTCATTTGCCGTATCATAACGACTCAATAATAAAGACAGACGCATGAATAAAGGACGCAGGAAGGAAGACACAGGAAGACTTCTTTAGAAAAATATTCACCTCTCAGTTTATTGCAAGGGTTCGAAAGGGTTGTTCAAGGTTTGCATGTGAGAGGGTGCTGGAGACCGAACTTAAACTTCATATTTTGACCCCACTGTTATGACCGTCACGTTGTGTCTTTCTTGTTCTCCTGATGTTGGGGTCTACTCTATCGGGGCTTTCCGAGGGCCCCCTCGGTCGGGTGTGGCCTTCCCTACCACATCTGGTCTTTAGCTGTCTGGAATTCTACTGGCAACTGCTTTGGCACCCAACTCAACTCAATTATATAATAATTCAACGCCCACACGATCGCCCACTGGATCTTTGAAATCGAATGTTTAATCGTCATCAAGCAGAAATAACTGTCATGCAGTTCAGAGGTTACTCTCTTCCGGTGCATCACTGTAGTGGCACAATGGGACCTTCACCTTGTCCCATATCATAAGCCTTAATCCGCCCACGCGATCTCTTTCGATTACTGGCCATTGTAAGGTGTCACTTCCTTCCGGTGTATCACCTTGGAATAGCATTTTTGGGTCGGGGCGAGGGTCAAAATATAACATTCATCCGTTAATTATTTTTCAAAATTCCACATGTGGAATTTTCTTCACGTTCGTCTCCATCACCCTCACATATATTTTACAGAATGATTTACAAGGACAATGATGGCTGAAAACAGAAAAAGAATCACTTGAACTACAGCAACAAAATCTTACTTAGAAGGCGACCTTCTCTCTATGTAACACTTGCCCGGCTAATTATTATCTAAATTTCTCTTACTATCTTTGCGTGGTTGGCCATCTTGACATGTGTGCATCAAGGTACCATACGGATGCATTTTTTATCTTCTCAACACAACGGGCCCTCCATAATTCCTTGAAGAAATTTCAAAACCCTGACAGGACCATACTCTGGTCCTAGATCCTGGTCACAAACTTAGTGACCCTGGTCATTCCAGCTACACATTTTGTCTGGATTCCTCATGACCACACTCCAGTTCTTTGCTCAACAGGTTCCTACCTGGAGTAACCGGAGAATTCCATAAACTAAAACACAATATCTTCAAGGCCCAAAGCATTCCACATAAACTACAAAAATCATGGCCCAAAACAAGGTATCACAATACATCCGAATGTATCACAATCAGGCACGCATGCTGTAAACCACCTAAAATAGTCCACGCAAAATACTAATTAGCAATGTGTTACCCATTTTTTTTCATTAGGTTTCTATTTCCATGCCCATTGGTTTCCAAGCCCTTGAGGAACATGCCTTACCTGATCAAACCCACGCCGGGTTTCTTTTCAATTTAATCAGGAACCCTCTTGGCTACCAATATATAGGCACCTCGTCTTTCCCAGATCCGTTTCACTTTACCAAATCACACACGAATCCAAAACACCATCGTGACTGAAAGACTCAGACATCATCCACAAAATTTTGGAGTAGGCCACGCCTTTTATCTTTTATTCCATTCTCGGAACTCCAAACTAAAAAATAGAACAGCTTCATGGGCCGGCGAATTCTTCGATAGAATTGCTTTCTTTGCCGTCTACCCATCAACAATCTGAAACCAATTGGATGAGTGTCTGTCCTATTCTCGCGTCATCCACCGATTCCTCAAAACAGAACCCCCCCCAAATATTTCCTATTCCACGAAAACCCCAAATTCTAAAACAAAAATTTTAGAATCAATATAATTACAAATATTAGTAAACCTAGTATAAAATCCTCTATTAATGGTTTTCGTCGAATTTCATAATATGAACAGGAAAAAAAAATTCTAATGTCGCCTTTAAACTCAAACAAACTCAAAAATTTTCACTTTACAACAAGTCAAAACAATGTTACAATCACAGTTCAAAAATGTTCAGTTTTCTTTTCTTCTTTTTTTCAATCTATGTAGTGATGTACTGTCTATTTTACTAAAAATGTCTGTTCTTTCTTTCTTTTTTTTCTCCATATGCTGTGTTCAACAATGTTCAAGTTTCTCTTTCTTTTTTTTTTTTTTTTCTTTTTCTCCATTTTCATTGTCCTGTAGCTTTTTGTTTTTGTTTTGGTTTTCATTTCTTTTTCTTTTTTTTTTCATAATAAATTGCTCATTCAATGTCCCTTTTTTTTCAACCTTATATCTACCTCTCTGTCTTTACCTTAACACGATAACTATAGGTTCGCTTCCCAGCTTATTCAATTTCAGTCTATAGTACCATAAATTAAGCCTGATTTATAATACAACTTTTTCAATAGCTTACGAGCATTCTTCTTTTTTTTTCTTTTCACAAAATATCCCGGTTTTTTTTTCTAAACAACCCAAACTTTTATAAATTCTGCCAACATTTCCTAATTCAAAATATTTCCGAATCTGCGAATCTTCGCCACACTTGGTTCCGTCAAAATTCTGCGCATCTCTTAATTACATCCAAAACCCTGTTTCAAAATATCTTCCCCAATAACAATCTCAAAGCTTCACTCCAGGGGGAACTCACAAAATACCTGTCTGTTTCGTCAGACACAGAAAACATCTGTCTCTTAATTACTCTGCCTCCACGGCAAGACCGTTTTCAAGACAATACCTATGTCTTCAATAACTGATATCAACAATTTCCACAGCAAAACAACCGGCCTGATTCTACCAGCGCCGAAAATATCGATTCTCCCAACTTCATAAATATCGAAAAAGTATATGTGCATTCTTCAGACAAACACCAATGTGCGAAATTCATGGACAATACCATTAATGCTCCCAAGATTCCATCTCTCAGATTAAAATTCTCATTTCCAATCCACAAGTTCCAAACATGAAAACTTGCCCAAAAAATCTTAACTACAGTTATGCGGGATTCCAGATCTTGGACTGAAATTCTAATTTTCAATCACCACTTGTCTGGACCAATGAAAAGTTACAACGATTTTTTTTTCACAAGGACCTATTTACGATAAAAATCCCATTGATAAATCTGTTTATTATTGCTGTCTATCAAAAACGGACAATAACTGTCCCATAGCCATCTTTGTTCCCTACTTTTTATCTCCCTCACTTCGATACAATATTACACATAGCAGTAATTTCAATTTTTATCTAGGGACCACACATTTTTTTAAAATTATTTCCAATTTTATCCTTCTAGAAAGGCCCTTGTCATTAAAACTAATCTTTCACTATTATAATCAATTTAAATCCTTTTTTTTTCTACGAACCAAAATTAAATGACAGAGATAGATAGAAGTTATATGAATGAGCGCTCTACTTACAATTTTTTCCCTCTTTTTCTCTTTTTTCTATTGTCCTGTACGTTTTTGTTTTCTTCTTTTCTTTCTGTTCTTTCCGCGCAGGTCTGTTCCCTTCTCCATCCTCTTTTTTGTTGCTAGTTTGTTCTTGTTTTTTTTTCTTTTTACTTCTTTCAATTCCAGCATTTTTCTTTGTCCCTCTCGCCGATGTCGTGCTGTGATGCTCAAAAACTGTCGTTTATGGTAACCAGGTTCGTTTTGAATCCTTGAAGAACTCTGCTGGCACATGCACCAAATCAATATATGTTGCATAAATATATATACTGGATACATACCGACGCAATGATAACAGACACAGTAATAAAGATGCATGATAGAAAACGCAATGACAAAGATGCAGGAAGGAAGACACAGGAAGACTTCTTTAGAAAAATATTCACCTCTCAGTTTATTGCAAGGGTTCGAAAGGGTTGTTCAAGGTTTGCATGTGAGAGGGTGCTGGAGACCGAACATAAACTTCATATTTTGACCCCACTGTTATGACCGTCACGTTGTGTCTTTCTTGTTCTCCTGATGTTGGGGTCTACTACATCGGGGCTTTCCGAGGGCCCCCTCAGTCTGGTGTGGCCTTCCCTACACATCTCGTCTTTAACCCTCTGGGAGTCTGCTGGCAACTGCTTTGGCACCCAACTCAACTCAATTATATAATAATTTAACGCCCGCACGATCGCCCACTGGATCTTTGAAATCGAATGTTTAATCGTCATCAAGCGGAAATAACTGTCATGCAGTTCAGAGGTTACTCTCTTCCGGTGCATCACTGTAGTGGCACAATGGGACCTTCACCTTGTCCCATATTATAAGCCTTAATCCGCCCACGCGATCTCTTTCGATTACTGGCCATTGTAATGTGTCACTTCCTTCCGGTGTATCACCTTGGAATAGCATTTTTGGGCCGGGGCGAGGGTCAAAATATAATAGTATCTGATGCAACTATTTTTGCATATTCATTTAATTTATTCCGGTAGAGAATTGGAGAAAAAGGCGCTCGATAGTTATGCTTCATAAAGTGTTTTTTTAAACTAAAAAAAAGCAGTTATTTTACCGAATAAATGAATAAACTTTTTAGCATGTGTAAATTACCAAATTTTTTTTTACTTCTTCTCAATTAAGAACGATAAACCTAATTGGATTTTTGATCTCGAATCAATAATATAAAGTTTATATTTTGATTTGTCCAAAACCTTCTTCAGTTTATATATCAAATTATTTCTAGGCGTTCGAATCTTTTTGACAGTTTTTGCATCTCTTCTTTCTTAAACGTATTCTATAAATTTATAAAATTGCACAATACAGTTAAATCAATCATTAATTTATTTAGTAATAATTTCACCAAATGAACTCCCACCTTCCCAACAATCAGATACGCATAGGATAAATAAATAAATAAATTACAATTGAGCGCAAAATGCATTAAACCTTTGTAAAAAGTTATCCTATCAATAAATTAGAATAAAAACTGAATGAATAGTAAACTTTTATTATTAATGTCTTATATGATTTCTTTGAGCCGGAAACGTCGGAAAAGTGTTTTGTAAAATGGCGCTCATCTCGAAACATCGGAATTACGGGCTTAAAATTCAAGAAGTACTTTTTGTGCTGACAACTATGGGCTGCTTAATCGATGAAATAGAATGATATGATCAATAATTGATTAACTCCTGGAGTTTTGACTCCATTAATGTTTATACAGTAGAACCTCCCAATTTTTAAAATGATTAAATAGATGTTCATTACAAATAGAAGATAGTTTTCGCCAATGTGCCATGCAACAACATAAAAAAGCCCTTTAAGATCATCTGCTTTAATATTAATGTTAAAACTTCTACTAATTGTTATAGAGGAAGTTTCAACATGTCACTGAACATTTGGAAAAAATACGGTTTCGATTTTCAGTGAAACATTATATACATTTAATGAATATTTTCATGTCTTTTCAACTTTTATATAACTAATTTTTTTAAATAAAAAAACCCCAAACTTTTGAGACATTTAAAAAAGAGAAGGGAACATTTCTTTGTTGCTTTTTCTTCCTTAAATCTTAATTTATAAATTTAAATAATTTAGTTTTATACCATATCGAATTCTTTAAAATTCTACATTACTTTACTAAATTTACAAAATTTCTTTGTTTTGAGTCTAAAAAAGTCTAAGTTTTTCCTGGAATGTTTACACTTCATTTACGAATGATTAATAGTCATAAAAAAGATGTAAACAATTCAATAATTATATATATATATATATATATATATATATATATATATATATATATATATATACATATATGTATATATGTGTGTGTGTGTGTGTGTGTGTGATTAATTTATTTGCCAGGATATATAGCCTTTCTCTTTATAAACAGTTGCAAGTAAAAAGGAACAAGTTAATAAAAAAGTATATGAAATACATTCAAGAAAAACAGCTGCGTTTATTTTTTCTCGATCATTCATGATAAAATATTTCCCTCTACATGATGCTAACTACCGTTAGTAGTCAAGAAAAGTAAGTGGATAGACTACTCGATCACTTTAAGAACACTTCTGTTTGATGACTACCACAATTTTTTCTTGCCAAGCCCCTTCAGCGTCTCCTTCAAATCTATTGCTATTAAATCCTTTCAAGGCATCTTTTCTTCTTTTCTTTTGGTATGAAGAAGATCTGACAGAATTCCATTTTGTAAACAGTCTGTCCTCTTAACTACAACCTCTTTAGACGCACTAATTTTCCTTCTTATATATATATATATATATATATATATATATATATATATATATATATATGATTTTTTCTGCCTCCTTTTTTCCTACTCTCTTGCCGACCAGTCAATGGGGATATTGGTAACAAGGCCTCTTTGACTTGATAACATATGCTCAGCGCCATTCTACTCTAATTCTGACAGCCCACAGACAATCCATCATCAGTTAACAGTTTTGATTCTCCACAAATCAACAGTGTGGAAATTGCTAAGCAAAAATTGACCGCGAGCCTCATCTTATGTGTCACTGAAAATTAGTCTCGAGATCTTGCACCATCGCCTTCAAAACAATTTGGTCACAAACGTCCAACAACCCTAAAATAACTTCTACATTTAACTGACACCTTCAGAATCGTCTACCCGCCAATCAACTGTTGGCTTTTTTGGTGATTTGAGACTTTAAGTTGGGCAAATCTAATGACTCTGTTCATTGCTGACTTCTTCTATTTAGGGTAATTAGATGCTCTCATTTTAATCGGTTTGTCTATTTCGTAAGGATATTCAATGGCAAAATGTAGCGATGCTTAATTAGTGACCATGATCACTCTTAAATCACAGTCTGACTTTTTTTAAAGTAGTAATTTACAAAGCGTTTTGCTCAGATGTGGCACAAGGCCGTATGAATAAGGCACCCTATAAGAATCGAACTCACTCGTGAAGGTTTGTTAGTCTAGATTGTTAACTATTACACCACCATAGGTGTCCTGCGCTTTTCTTTTTAAAAAGACGATCATCCTTTCGGATGTATTCTAATGAAACACCCACCAGATTGCACACTCGAATTTCAAATCCGAGACATTTCTTGATACAAAGTAGCTTATTAATTGACATAACTCTCTGATAGCTTGGACTCACGGAAACTTCTCTGTCGCTAATACTCTTTAATACTTACTTATATGCAAGAAAAATATCACTTTTAAGCTGGATCCATGCACTTGGTTTTGTTATTGCGAAATTTGCACAATGTTTGTGATATACGTAAATAAAACAATAATTTTATATTCTACCGATAAAAAAACAAACAAAACCCAAATATTTTTAATATAATGTAAATTCACTTAATTTAGTGGTGAAAAAAAATCAGACAAAACTTGGTCAGGCGATTAAAATCATTGATCAACCCGTGTAAATGTTTTTTGCTCATTTGTCAGCTGTCATGGATTTGAAATGTATTTAAGATCAAGTCATACTAATTGCTTTGGTTTTCGTTAGACCATTGAAATTCAGCAGAAATGCACTCATTCAGTACTTAGAAGTGTAACCTATAGTAAAATAACAAGATCAACATTTAAATGATTGTTGTTTAAATTTTATTCTGTTTTGCATGTGACATTTTTTTTATCGCTATAAGAAAGAAAATGGTGATATTATTACTATTATGGTGGGGGCTATGATATTGAACGCTTGAAGGTTGTCTTCGTATGTTTGTCGTATGTGAATAACATTACTCACCGCTAAGATTATTTGAATAAGAGTTAACTACTCACATTTGTAGTAGATGAAATGTACTATGGTTAATATTTCCCCATGCAAAACAATTCACTGTGTGTTAATAAAAACACATTTTATTGCCTGGGCAAATTTACTCGAATGAATAGAAAAATGATAAGAAATTCTTAAAGAATGCATAAAGAGGTTATGTGGAAAAAATGTCTTATTGGTTGAAGGAGTCTTTAGTATAAGTTGAGAATCTTTCATTACATACGAATAAGATAATAGAAGTGTTGGAGGAAGACTTACATGTTTTAGATAAGAGATCTTTGATGTCATGAGGTTTCTGTTCGCAAGTACAGGAAATGCCTTGTCCAATGCATTGCCGCGCCCTTATTTTATATACTACTTTGTCTACACCATCTTGTGGTCATTTAGTTGTACTATCTGGCAGGCATGAGAGGTAATGGCTTTTGTGTCCCCTAGCGTCAAACAGCAGAATTTGTCGGCTGGCAAGGGAAGTAATCCTTACATCATCTTTTAAAAGTAAACTCATTTAAATAAATTTGAAAGCGTCATTAAATTTCATTCATATTGTAGATTCACTTAATAAAGTTCTTCATCTCCATTCCTTTTGATGTTCATTAATATGAATTAAAGCAAAGTATTTTAATTAAAATTTGACGAGACCTTTTTTGTTCATGAACAAGAATGAATAATGTTGTAAAATTCTGTTTTGCTTGATTTAAAATAAAAAAAGAAAACGCAATTGTATCGTTTAGTTGAGCTCCAAAAGCAATGGGAAGTGAAAGAGATTAAATAAAGGTTTGAATTTTTCGGATAAACTGTCATCTGACTAAGTAGACTTAGTTTTGACGCACAGAAAATGTTTGGGGAAAAAATACAAAGAAGAAAGAAAGAAAAAGAAAAAAGAAAAGAAAAAACTATAAAAAACAAAATCCCCCCCCCCCAAAAACCCAAAAAAACCACGAATCGTAAATGCTGAATTAGATCAAGTAACGTCTAGAATATTCCAGAAACTAGCAATTAGTGTTTTATATCAATGGTCGTTGCTTTCTGGATCGTCATTAACGTTTTATATGGTCGCTGTATTCTTAAATCTTTTACGAACGAGTGTGGATAAAAGTCAAAAGATGAGTTGACTTTCATATTCTGTGAGGAGGAAACGAATTATGACAATAAAATGAAGATCTTCAATTTTGTAATAAACAGCAACACGGACAATTTGTAACTGAGATGAAAAGAATGGGAAGTAAAAATAATCTGTTGTGTTCGTGTGAAAAGCTCTTAGTGGTCGGCAGAAGTGACAATGTAACAACAAGAGGAATGCAGATGAAGCTGTGAAGGATTCAATGCTTAAACAGCCCTGGGCTTGTTTTTCGCAATTTACAATTGAGATAAGATAGCACAAGAGCCAAATATTATGTCTCATTGGCAACAACCATTGCTTTATGTTGGCAGAAAAGTAGCGGATATTCAGATATAAAGCCCGAGAGAAATTCTCATGACCACCGGCCAGGAATAAAATTGAATTCTTCTTCTTCTTCTTCTTCTTCTTCTTCTTCTTCTTCTTCTTCTTCTTCTTCTTCTTCTTCTTCTTCTATGTCTCATACACACACGCGCTCACATACATATATACATATAAGTTTGTTTGTGTATGTGTGTGTGGGTATATATATATATATATATATATATAATAAATTATGATGTGAGAACTAAATGTAGTCATGGCAAAGTAACAACGAATGCCAATCATTGCGGATCTTAAAAATCGACATAAATGAAAAATAAATTTTATTTCATAAGCATAACAAAACATAGGCAACTTATTGAATCCGCTGTCATTTCGATGTATCATACAATCAAATGACGAGTCTAATTTTCTAATAAATTTTTTCTCGCAAAATTAAAACAGAATCAAATTCCACTTGATTTGACATTCGATATGTCATCCCCAACATTCATTAATCATCCCCAACATTCATTAATTGTAATGCAATCAAAGTTTATCACCAATATCTTACTGGTTCACACACAACAATGATGTCTTCAAATCTTATTATTTCGCAGTCATGAGCATAAAAATAAAACGTTTTTGTTCCCTTATTTTAAAAACCGTAACCCTGATCGTTCCTAATTTCGTTGCTATGGAAGCCTTGTAGACATTTTGGTTTTGTCAGAATTCTTTTCTAAAACCTGATGAAGCTTATCATGAGTGAAATGTAATATTACATAAATATTACTCTAAATTTTGTTCTTTTTACGTCCATTCTCTCATTGTCCCGAACATTTTACTTAATAGCTTATGCCCCTTCTACACACACACACACACACACACACACACACACACACACACACACATGTATATATATATATATATATATATGAGTATATCTCTGTTTGTGTATGCATGTATACATGTTTCTCTCTCTCTCTCTCTATATATATATATATATATATTCCCCTGAATTGACACCAATTTTCTATGGATTTATGCAAATATGTTAATTTCATTTGTTCTTTATACAAGTGATATTGTTTTTTATTGAATAATTTTAGAAATGTAATCTTTATGTATTTGTTAATTACTTGTTATTACTAATCACATAAATAAAACGGCTCTGTTGGCTGGAGCTGCACCAATATCTCCTCTACAGAGGTTAAGAGCGTTCCAACAACGAATCCACCTGTTGGCTGTGGGTGACGACCTGCAAAGCTTGAGGACGGGATCCTTTTGATAAGCGGTCTGTAATCCTGTTGTCAAAGTATTCACGTGACTTGCAACACTCCACTTTGGCTCTTACTTGGCTAGTCGGGCGTTCGGTGATCAATCAGCTGGTCATGTCAAGCTCTTATAGGATTAAGTCTCGATCGTGTTCTTCAAATTGATCTTATAGCAAATAAATAACCAATCCTATTCATCTTAAAGATGCTAGACGGTGGTAGCTAAGGGTCAATCGTATTATGAAATACAAGACTTTGACTTCTTTTAAAATTTAGGACACTAAGTATTGGATACTGAAAGCCTGAAATTAGCAGGTACTCGAAATTTTACTCCCGACACGAGTATACGGGTAGATGTTTCCCCCGTCTCAACCAAGGCGAATGGGTAACCTCCTAGATATTTCCCTACAGACGTTGTACTCCATGATGGATGGAGGAACACAGGACTAGCAGAAAAAAAAATCACATATGGCAAATACAAACAAAATACCAAATAAACAAAACCTCGCTTCCTACAGAAGTTGTACTCCATGATGGATGGAGGAACACAGGACTAACAGAAAAAAAAACCCATCTCATATGGCAAATACAAACAAAATGATAAATAAACAAAACCTCGCTTCCTAGCGAAGTTGTACTCCGTGATGGATGGAGGAACACAGGACTAGCAGAAAAAAAAAACAAAAAAACATCTCATATGGCAAATACAAACAAAATTATGAATAAACAAAACCTCGCTGAATATGATTTTGAAAATGAATCAACAGAATTCTCAAGATTTATTGGAATTGAATCACTGGAGGAAAGTCTTTTAGTCAAACTGTCTCCTTTCTTAATTGAAAAATCTCCAGTTGGGTGAACTTGTGAACTGCGTAAAAAAAGTTTAAAGCTTGTAGAGTTTGTAGCAGAAAGAACTTCGTATTTTTGTTTGGCGCGTAAATTAATTTGACCGTTATGGTCGCTGCATATTTTCACCCAATGAGCATGACTTATCCTATTCAGCCCGGACCATTTTCCCTGACAACATAAAAATGGTGAAAGCCCGCCAAACTATCTCTTCCTCAGAACCTTTCGAGCTGGACAGACGTGCTCTCTGTCGGTTCCCTTCATAGCAGCATAATCATAACACCACGAGGAAAGCTGTCTAATTTATGGGCCTCTTGAGTCTACCCTCTTAGGCCAAGGGTTCCCAGTTGAACATGAATTAGATGCATTTAATCCGCCACTTACAGGAACACCTTTATGTCGCCTCTAACTTTTGCTATGTTTACCGCGACACGCAAATACGCTCAGACATCCAGCTACCTCATTCCTGGGCAACATTATCTGGAGACCTTCATGCCTCTCTCCTACAGCAACCAGGACCACACATTTATGGGTGACTAGATCATTCCTGTCCTTAAACAGCAAACACGACTTTTGCTATGTCTATCGCGACGCATATTCCGCTCAGACATTCAGCATTGCTTTGACTGTAGCGACGCACAATTCACACTGGCATTTAGCTGCTATAATTTCTTCTTAACTCAATAACTATTTCCTTCATTCCATCCTACGAGACTTGCAGCATAACGGTACCCTTTATTCTGGCTGCTATTAAACCTTATTGAAAACCTTACGGCATCTTCGTTATTCTCCTTTATTTTCCAACAATATAGCGAGGAACTAACGTAACAATTAACCTCCTATCGCTAAAAGTTAAATAACAGAAACACACCGAAAATCTAATGAAAATGAAAGTTTTCCACTACTTAGAATGTAAAACTTGCCCGCATGCAAAGCTTAATACATCAAAAATAGTAAACAAAAAATAGGGAGTGATCCTTAGTTATACGAGAGGAAAGAAAAACAATCCCAAGAAAGCAAGAAGTCACGAACAACAAAAGGATCGCCATTAACAGTGGTGGTGAAAGAATACAAACATACACATACATTTTGACATTTAATAAACGTATAACTCCTAAGGAACTACTCTGAAAAGGTAGAATGACGTCTCCTCACATCCTTACAGTGCTTTGAATAGCATAAATATGGACACCACCTTGAAAAGCTGCAAAAGACATCCAACATATAGAAGATAAGGCCAAAAAGATCCCAACCATTTGGAGGAAGATTGTTCTAACGAGAAAAAATGCTCAGACTGCCAAGAGAATCATTCTGTATTTTCAAAAACTTGCAATATATATAAAAGAGAAATTTTTTTTGAATCCAGCAAAATAGTTGAAAGCTAAATGAAAAAGATAAAACCTAATCTAATTCAGCGCAGAAGGCGAGTTCAATCATCTACATCATCATCATCATCAGCAGCAGTAGTAGCAGTAGCAGCACCACCAGCAGCAGCACCACCACCATCAGCACCAACAGCATCAATCAACTTAAAAAATATAGAGCTCTCATTGAAAAACTACTGCAATTAGAACCCAACGATTGACCAAAATTCCAAGAACAGTTAAAGAAACTAAACTCAGCTGAAATCTGTCAAAATAGAAACTCAAACACAAATTAAACAAAAGGAATTTACAACAATCAAAAATATCTACAGAATTCAAATCTCCAACTAAAATAAGTAGCATAAAGCGAAGACCCTACAGATCCGACCATCAGTTCTCAAAAAAACGTCTGGGACAACCCAATATCATAAATCTAAAATCAAACACCCAAAGAAAAAAAAATGAAAAATCAAAACACATTCTGACGATGCCATCTGAATTCTTATCTTGGTCTAAATTTAGACTTACTGAATATTTTAATTTTTATGTTGAAATTCTTAAAATATTTTTAAGAACCAATTTTTAGTAATCTGTCGCTGATGATCGGAAATGTTTGTGAATTTTGAACAAATGTTTTTCAAGGAAAATTGTATTTACTTTCTGAAAATAAAAATTAAACAAATTTTTGAAAATTCCGTAATAAAACTCTACGTGCATTTTTTTTTTTTTTGTATTTGTAGTCAATTCAATTAGCCTCGGTACTCTGGATAGCGGATGAATCAGGCAGGGACAAGTTAGATGTCACGATTATCGAAGAAAAGTCTGAGAAATAGGCTAATTGCGTGAGACTTCGAGAGATACGAATTGTGCCTAGTTAGCACCAAGACTCGAAGATAAAAGTCATTTGAAGCTAAAGTGAAATCGTTGCTTATTAGTGGTTGTGCGATAAAGTTATGGCTTATAAATGAATGAGTTTCTTCTTTTTTCCATCGACTATGCAAAGTCACCCCACGTCTTCCTTTTTAGACCAGTTCAAAGAAGAAAATAAACGTGAGTGACTTTTTGTGGCCAGTGTGTTTGTCATTCTGCCATCGGGATTAAGTAACAACCTTCCATTCAATTATATAACAAAATATTTCAAAACAGTTCAGTATCCCTTATACAAAAATTTAGGTCAACAACAAAAAGACGAGTGATCAAAGCAATAAAATTTGGTTTTAATGTAAGAATTTTACTTGAATGTTAAAACTTATCGAAATTTCATGTCTTTTTTTAGGTTGTGGGTCTCAAAATAAGTAAAAACAAAAGTACTATTTATAATTCTTAAAATCCCACTTGATCGTCTATTTGCTATTTTATACGTTTATATATGTTGTAAATAGGATCTCAATAAATTTCTTTTAAACAAATTACATTAATATACAGTAAATTTATTCATTACGACTATTGAAAACATTTCTATGATGCAACTTTACCTCAACAAGTTACAATAGAAATGAATTACGTTAAATAAAAAAAAAATGAAAGGTTGAAAAGATACTATTTAAATAAATAAATACATAAATAAATAAATTAATACATGAATTTTTTTTTAAGAATGTGGAATCTCAGCATTTTTAGCTCAAAATATCGAAGAACTCCATTGGGAAAATGTTTGAATCTCAGTGTCGAGTGGAGTTCGTTTTATACCAGTTACACACACACACACACACACACACACACACACACACACACACACACACACACACACACACACACACACTCGGAATCACATCTGCTTTCATTTGATTTTCTTGCGTGTCATTGTATTTCTAGTCAAAGCAGTTAGCGCTTTGAACTCCATGCCGTTTTGCTCTTAATAACAGCGCGAATTTTATACTGTTGAGTCACTTTTAAGTGTTATTTCACTCAGCCATCTGAAGTAGGTTTTAAATGATGGATGTGCATAAAAAAATCTTGCCTTCTGCCATCATGTAGTGTACGTTATTTTTCAAACCAAAAAAGTAAAAACGTTTCCTTTTGTCCGATCAATTTGACAAACAACTGATCTGATTTACGCGATATCATTTAAACTATTTTGTTTTCATTATCGTTAATAGGTCGTTGCAGTTACATTTGAATCTTCTACCGTCAGAATTTCATCTTCAAATATTGATTGTTTAAATAATGTTAATGCAACGTAGGTCCTGCCATTAGGTTAATGTAGATGATGTTTCGAAAACGTCATTTCTATATAGAGGATTACTTTGTGTAAACAAATGTTTTCTTTACCAGTTTGTTTTACTTTGGAATAATATTCACAAATTATAGTAATTTTGTCTTATTTCGCAAAGTCGTTTCTGGTAAGATGTTAAGACAAATATCTAAGTATTAACAATATTTCGCCTTTTCCGTTAAAACAAATTAAAAATAAGTAAAGTTATTATTTTTCGTTAAATTTTAGTTTTATTTGTAAGATAGTAACATTATAATTATCAGCATAAAAAGCAAAATAACTGTACATATCAAATTAATTTTTAATGCATTTTAAAGTTTTAAATTCACCAAAAGTTGACGCCCTTATCCAACTCGAGGTTACGTAAATTATTCAATAATGTTATCAAAATTTTTAAATAAATATTTAAAAAAAAGGTTTTTTGTAAGAGATTAGAAACTTGAAACATTAATAAACCGATTTAAATAAAAATCTTACTCTTTTTCTCTTCCTTCCTCCTCTTTTTCCTTTTAATTCAATATATCTCTTGATGATTCTGTTTGTTCTATAGCCGTGTCTGTCACGTGGCATATTTTAAAACACGAACGCTGATTAAACAGTTACCCCTTTCTCTGTACATATAACATTTCCTCCTTGTTATGTATTTTATTAAACATCTTTTGGTGATTTGATGTCACTTGATATCATCCTTTCCTAGCACTGATGATGACACATTAAAACCAAAATGTTGTAGCGTTGATTTTCTTTCAGATTAAATTCTTTCTTTTGGATTACCTTGTTCTCGATTTTTCTCTATATTGTCTGATTCATTTCCATCATTTACTACCAAATATATCACTTAAACATTAATAACTATATCACTTACTATGGTATTTAAATCGAAGTAGTATGTCAGTTTATCGTAGTTTATCGCCTCCCGCTTAAAAATTTAGTACAGAAGGTTAGAGTAGCCAACTTGAATATAAAATTTAAAAAAAAATTAAGATTAAAAAAAGCTCTAAAAAATTGTATTTTTAAGTATAGAAAATCATATCTGCAATAGTTTATTTTTATTTTTTGTATTTAATGTTGAAAAAGGAAAATAAGGTCGTTAACATGGTTTTCAGATGTATAATCATGTTGTCCAAATACAAAGAACCCCCCACCTACGAAAATACACATTTAGCATTTTATAAGTTAAAATTTTAAAGCTATTAGATTAATTTGTATTAAAAACGAATGTTTTAAAAGTAATAATTGAACTACCTTTATCTTTTAAATCTTCAAAGTCTTTAAAATATGATACTTAAATGTAAGAATGTTGTGTAGTAGCTATTGAAAAAGGAGCCTTCGAGTCTCCCTCGACTATAGTCGCCAACTTTACTTACTATTTACCGTATCATATTCTTCTACCGATTAAATAGCACCGCATACATGGGATAAATGGTAAAGTTTAGTGACCTGAAAAATCTGCAATTTTTTTTTTTGATAAAATAAGGGATACATTATAAAGTTTATTCATTTATAAATGAACATTAAAAATTTCATTAAAACTCTCTGATTTTTGGAGATTCTTTTTAAATCGGTAGTTGTGAAAGATCAATGGTCTTAATGTCGTTAGTACCTATAAATAATTGTTCTATAACACAAATCAATTTTTTTTGCGAGTACATTTTCCATTCTTGTAGTTTTGTTTGATTCAATCGTTTATAATACCCCCCCTGCCCCGCTAAAAAAAAAACAACAACAAAAAACAAACAAACAAACAAAAAACAAGAATGCAAAATTAGTCATCTACTTTATGGAGATTTGTTATTTAAATAGAAATTAATTTCAGGAAATGGTTTAGAGAATTATTTGAATAGATTCTGTAAAATAAATAAATAAATAAATAATAATGGGGTTATTTACATAATGTGTTGATGAAAACCGTAATTGATGAATATAAAAGTTGATGGCCTTAAAAATTAATACAGACCAAGAAAATAGAGACGTAGAAACAGAGAGATGATTCTTTTAATATATAACGTTAATTTATTGTTTGTTATTGAGTTCATTTGGTTTCATCCATTAGAAATAATATAGTTTACCATTCAGATTATTCAATTTAGTGTTTTTAGAATTTTTTAAAAACTTTAATTTTACAGCACCGACGATAAATAAGGAACTCCCGACTAATGTTTTGCAAAAAATTAATTTTCTTTTTAACCAAAGGCATCACGATTTTGTTATTTCTTATACATAAATTTATGCCATTTTTATTTTTGGCTACATTAGTTTTATGTGGTAAAGTTTGGTAATAAATAATTTCTAATAATATCCATTTTGACTGTAAAGTATTCAGTTCGAAGTAATAAAATTCTAGAATCTTTGGTTTACAAGTGAATTATTTGAAAATAAATGGTACATGTGCACTTATTTAATGTTAATATATATATATATATATATATATATATATATATATATATATATATATATAAAAGAAACGTGGTTAACTTTGTCCTTTCTTCTTGGCTGCCGCATTACGACCAATTTCATGAAATCTTCTTGAGAAAAAGAAAATAATAATCTTCAGATGAGGTCCGTGGATAAGAATGATAAGTACTATAAATAGATTTAACTCCCATCCTACACGAGTTATATCGTAGGTATATGATAATTCCAAATGTGGGTGGAAAATGTAGAAGCCGCGCAATGCAAGATGAAAAATCGCATCAAGTGAATTCTTTAAAATATCTATCAAAGAATAGAAATTCCTTCTTTATGGAAAAAATAGTGCCTACATAAAAAATTCTAATCCTCCCTTTTTCCAAAAAGGGTGACCTCAGAATAGCCACAAGCTACCTTTACTTCCATTGTGGCCAACATCTACAATGCTCTGCATAGCAACTGCTTAGAACCTAAAATCTAGAAAATACTTAGGAAAAACCAAAATGACTTTCGGAGAAATCGATCCACGACATCACAAATTTTGACTCTCCGTCGAATTCTAGAAAGTGTTCTTGCAAAAACCTCCCGGCAATACTATTATTTGTAGACTTCTCCAAAGGATTTTACTCCATATATTACGGGAAGATGGAGCAAATACTTCTCGCCTACGGTCTCCCAAAAGAAACTGTTGCAGCCATAATGATGCTATATAAAAACACAAAAATAAACAAAATTTGCTCGCTGGATGGAAACAAAGACTACTTCGACATTGTAGCAGGTGTACTACAAGATGACACATTAGCCCCATACTTGTTTATTATCTACCTAGACTATGCACTTCGAATCTCTTTAGATTTAATGAAAGAAAACGGCTGGTAAAGGAAAGAAGCATAAGATACTCCGTGCAAACTATTACGGGGGTAGACTACGCCGATGACATAGCGTTTCTGGCAAATACATCTGCCCAAGCAGAATCCCTGGTACATAGTCTGGAACGGATAGCAGGTGACATAGGCCTCCATATGAACGCAGACTAAACAGAATACATGTGCTTTAATCAAAGAAGCAACATCTCAACACTAAATAGTGGTTCTCTGAAACTCATGGACAAGTTCACCAACCTCGGAATTAGCGTCTCATCAACCGAAAAGGACATGAACACTCGACTAGAAAAGGCATGGACAGCTATCGATTGACTATTGGTCACATGAAAGTCAAACTGTCCAATAAAATAAAACGCAGTTTTTTCCTAGCAGCGGTCGCATCAATACTGCTATATGGATGTACCACATAGACACTAACTAAACGTATGGAAAAAAGCTTGACGGTAATTACGCAAGATTGCTACGAGCTGTATTGAACAAGTATTGGAAGCAACACTCCTCAAAACAGCAGCTGTACGGTCACCTACCACCCATCTCAAAAACCATCCAAATTAGACGAACCAGACATGCGGGTCACTGCTGGAGAAGTAAGGATGAACTCATAAGCAATGTGCTCCGGTGGACCCTTTCACATGGATTAGCAAAGGTTGGACGACCAGCTAGAACCTATCTACAGCAGCTCTGTGTCGATACAGAATGTAGCCTGGAGGACCTGCTGGGAGAGATAGACGATAGAGACGAGTGGTGAGAGAGGGTTAGGGAGATGATGATGTTAATGATGATAAAGGCTTGAATAGGTTCCTGAGAACGTTTTTTTTTTAATTAGGTATTTAAAAGTCGAATTC
Source organism: Sepioteuthis lessoniana (assembly GCA_963585895.1). Classification (NCBI taxonomy): domain Eukaryota; kingdom Metazoa; phylum Mollusca; class Cephalopoda; order Myopsida; family Loliginidae; genus Sepioteuthis; species Sepioteuthis lessoniana. Next base: position 75,480,245 of record OY757928.1, read on the forward strand.
CATTGATAGGAAAATATATTTTATGATTATCTTTACTGTTTGAAGGTTTTTCTCTGATTTCCTAAAATCAAACAAAAGTGAAATGTTAATTCTTTACTCAGTCTTTCAAGAGAGACCAGCAGGTGACGAATTTTGTCGAGAAAAAAAAAAGAATGAATACTTCTCTGCTATTGAACAAGTCACACCTATATATAATGCAACATATTCCATGCATAACAGTTTTTTTTCCTTTAAAAAGGTGTTTATTTTCTTCACTATTTCAGGTTTTACATGTACATGATTAAACTGATTACTGCAGCTACATAAATAATTTATTGTCTGCGCTAATTTAGGTTTAACATGTTATCAGGTTTGTTAGTAAGAAAAGCAACATTTATACCATACGAACCGTCACCAATCGAACTTATTTACAAACACTTTCACAAATATTCGTTACAAGTCAACAGTTATTCGACATTCTTTTCTATCAAGTAAACTTTTGTGTTCACTGAAAACGTTTTCGTAATTCATAATATAATAATCAAAAGGTTTATCTTCAAGTATTTCTACTTTTATGTTCCTGCCTATCATCATTCTCTAATAAATAATTCTCATCACACAAGTAAAAATCATTTTAGAATTCTGTCTGTTCATAATAAATATTACCGAATTGGCTTATTGCACGGAAGTGTTGGTGTTAGAAATTCTGGCCAACATCCAATAATTCATGTCTGTACAGATTATTATCATTATTAGCGAGTTTTCCACGCCAACATTTGCGGATGGTCTTTCACTGGAGTTTGAGTGACAGCAAATCTCCTCAAGGACTCTTCTGTTCTAACAGTACAACTTGATGATGAGGATGACGACGCTTAGTGTTTTTGACATCTTTCATTGGGGAAATTAAGGCAAAGTTATTACTGAATTATTTTTCTTGAAATCATTGAAACATCTGATTGAAAATTTTAATGAGTAAGACTAGTAAACACAAAAGTATCAAAAGAATATTTGAAAATATGAATGTACTTAGTTTTGACGTAAAGCGACCAGTATGAGGTTTTCAGTGAGAAACGAATTTACAAATTATGATCTGCAAAAACCTATTTGCAAGACATGGTACAAAGAAAGAAGCATGTGTTGTGACAAAAATAATCACCAATATCTAAATAATGAATATTTTATTTTTGTGAAGTTTTTTGTTTATAAATGGAGTTTGAACGAATCTGTGTGGAGCCTGATACTGATAGGATTCTCATAGGAAGAAGAACAATCCAGTATGAGTATAAATTGAAAGTAGAGGTGGGATTATCTCCCTTTTCTGAAACATGACTTTTATAACCACAGCTAGATGCCGACACTTTCCGTTGCCATAACGACACATCCGATTATTCAAGTAGAGGCACGAAAACGATTCTTCCTCTTTCTTGAGAGCTTGTGTTAACAATGAAAAGTCATTTTAAGCTGTCCACAGAGATACTTCAAGAGGACCGGCATTCTTCCAGTAGCAAACTACATATTACACACTATACAATATACAGTATCGAAAATTTTCATCTATTAGGTTTTTTTTATAATAAATATTAGCAAAGGACAATTCCAAATAAGGAAGTAACTACATTGTAGTTCATACAACTTCTTTCTTTTTTAGTAACTTCACATACACGTATGAAGTATGAAAGAATTTTCATACAGAACTTTCATCTTTTTGCCTCCCATTCCTTTTTAAATTACCCAATTATAAAAGCTTGTTAAATTCAAATTAGAAGTATCTGCATTTCTTCTTCCACACGATATACAATAATTTCTCTACAAAAAGGAAAAACCTTCGGCGTTCTTAGTTTTATTGTAATCACACTCCTAAATGGTCGCATTAAATACAACAAAGACGCTACAAAGTTAAATGGTTTTGTTTCTCCATCTTTCCGATTCTAAACAATACATAGATCCTTTTCTGCTAATATTTGAATATTCTATCAGGTAACAAATGGTAACAATAATCACAAATATTTTCTAATATTTCAAGTATTGCATGGTTGAGACGAATCCGATTTCCACTTGAAAGAAGACATTTTTTTAAAAGTTTTATACTTGTAAAATCCTTTTCAACACTACATAGAGTCCTATGGGCCTCCTACATTTTATTACAGTTCAGATATGGCAGTTTTACTTCTATCAGCAAATATTTTCTTCTCATTTTAAATAAATCAACCCTTTAAAAACAATGGCATAATATCTGATTATCATAGATAAGTGGCCAAATAGGAACCGTGCACAAATGGAAGGATAGCGTGATTTGTACATTTTGGATTACTTTATATGCAAACCGACCAATGCAAGCGTACGTTTGCAGTTATAATTCAGACTTCAAATACTCAAAAAAAAAAAAAAAGAGGTTGTTTGTGCATAATTTATAAGTTGATTTCTTTCTCTCTCTCTCTTTCCATAGAGGACCTGCCAAGAACGATAGCCGATAGGGACGAGAGAGAGAGAGAGAGAGAGAGAGAGAGAGAGAGAGAGAGAGAGAGAGAGAGAGAGAGAGAGGGGGAATCTGTACGACTTCATGATAATGAAGAGAATTCAGAATTGCTGATTACATGAGAAAATGTTGATTGATTCATGATTGGAGGACATTTGTTGGTCGTTTCGTGTAAACATCAATCTAATTCATGATTAACAAATTAAACTTTTTGGAACAGTGTAGATGATTTAAAGATATTTTAGTTTTATGTCCTCTGCGGGTCTTAAGACGAAAAAAGTTTCGAAGAAAATATCTGTATGAGAAGCTCAGGACAATTTTTCTTTGTACTCGACCCATAAATTGCCAAAAACTTATGTCTTATTAAGTTGCTAACTGCAATTTCCGCAGACAATTTGGATTATGCTATTTATTTTTCAACTTGTATGCCTTAAAAATAAATTAGGCTTTTTTTACTTGATGCCATTGCTGGTCTGTTAGCGTTAAGTCAGTTGTGTTCATAATATATTTATTAGATTAAAACAGTTTTACCATGAAATACATCAAAAACCTCTGCTTCTTCTTGTGTAAGAAGACAGTTGAGCCTTCTCCATTTGTTAGGTCAGTGAAATGCAATTTTTTCCCATCTTGCGTTCATTCTTGTTTGTCTTTTTGATATTTGTTATATTACCTGAACTAACTTAATAGAATGAATACAAGAATAATATGAAATTCTAAAATACACGGAGAAATGTCGTAATGTGGGTTATAAAGAAAAATGCAGCAGTTTAACTAAAATTGAATTTAACCTGCTGATGCGATCATGGCAGTCAAATTGGTGCTACGTTCACGACAAACTCATAAGAGAGCTACAAGTTTTAATCTCATTTGAATTGTCGAATTTGTCGAATAGTTGAATTTCCAATTCACGCTACTTAGCAGTTGTAGAGTATAAAAACCAATTTGAGCACAAAGATAAAAAAAAAAGCTGAAAGATAAACTGATCTGAAACTAAAATGAAAATGTTTCATCGAAGAAATTTGGATAACTACTTATGATTTGTTGTCCTTTATTGGAAAGAAAATTGATCAAAAATCGATCAGTGAAAACAAATTAATAATCATTGTTAAAAATCAGATAGATATGAATATCAGTTGTAGTTATTGTGATCTTAACGGTGTCAATGTAAATTGCTTTTTGTTGTTGAATCAGCATTGACTATTTTATTCAGAAAAAAAGGTTTTAGTACATTGATAAGACAATATTGATATCAGCTAGTATTTTCTTGTTTTTCTATTCTAAATAAAAACAATAACACTGAAATTACTAGCTGAGGGCAGAACAATGGATTGACATGAGAAAGATACAAATTTTCCTTCTAAGTGACGAATCTTTTCATTTATACGCTTTAACTAGGTAAATCGGTATAAATATACTCGCATAAATTGAAAAAAAAAATTGCCCTGCTTATTAATAAAATATCCATCCTGAAAATAGAACTTATTGACGGGGAATTTCTGTTGATAGTATGCAATAGCAATTTCGGATCCTGGTTCTCATTCGATGAATCCTTACAGAAATCAAATTTTGAAAATTCTTTCCTCACTGTATAAGAAGATACGGTCACCGAATTTGTAGATCGGAGTTTTATTTAATTCTTTACACCTTTCTCCGGTGCAAACGTATTTGTTTAAAACCTATTCCGATTTTATATGATTATGTGTAATCCAGCGCCCCCATCTTTTAAGAAACAGCTTCACATGAATGAAACTCAATGTATAATGAACGTGATTCAGGCATAAAACCCTTAACGAGTTGATTCGTCGTTAAAAATCAATCAGTTAATAAATCATTACATAATCCCTAGCCACAAAATAAACCGAAACAAGATGATATTCCGTTAAAATCAATCAATAAATCGCGGTCTTTTCAAATAAACATAGGTATTTGGTAGTGTTAATTAGCAAAATTATTAAGATGAGGCATCGTTTATCAGATAAGACAAGAAGGCACTTTATTCCTCACCACACTCGCATTTCTAGTTTAGCTGAAGCGGCATGTTGAGAGATGATGTAGAATCAAGTGGTCTACGACAAAGAGGAGACAGACGAATCGTCCAATCAGGAAAATCACAACCCATCTTAGCTCTTAGATATAATTCCAGCTTGTCCACTGAACGGGGTCACTTAGTGAAGTGGACTATAATGCTACACGACGTTTTCCAGTCTTATTCACAACGTGTAGGTTTTTTCGGTCATGATATCAAATTTGATTCAAAACAATTGTTTTTAATATTAATTTTAAGCAATATTGACAACAATTTTAATAAGTCAGTCTATTTTTCATTCATAGAATTTTGCTCTTTTAACTAGCTTTACTGTAATCAGCTCGCTAATATTAAATCCCGAAAGATTTTTTTTTCAAACGGAGATACGGGTATTTTATTCAAAGACCACTGTTGAAACGCAGGTTCATTTAAGATATGGCGCTATCAAAATGCTTGGAAAATTCAGCTGTATCAGCGTTGGAAAAAAATATTTTTCGAGTTTTGTGAACTTCTTTTCAGAGTCTTGGTAAGATTTGTCGTAACAATACAAGGCAGATTTCTGCCTTTGCCGAAAAAAAGTCGTCCTAGTCTTTGCTTCATGCTTAGTGACGCCTGCAAAAAGAAAGGAAAGCTACTTGTGCTAGTGTGTTATTTTAGTATAGACTAACATCCGGTCTAAAAGTCAAATTAGGTCGTCGGGACAATGTTCAGTTAGGTAGAAGTAAAAAGATCATTCGCCTCGTTGCCATGGCTAGATCAAATTGCCCTTTGCTCATTTCCTGTCCCTTTATCTGCTTTCGACTCCCCTTGGTCAGCGTCTTAATTTCATTTGTCCCGTTCGAAGCTGGAGCACTTGTTGACTTTTCGACACACCCTCATTTGATCCCCAAAAATTCGACATTTTTCTGTTAGCTTACAATAACATCATCAAAAAGACAATTTACAAGATTCTCGTGAATCTTTTTTTGGGGGTTTCATTATAGAAGTCTTTAAAGATATATGGAAATAAGTTTTAGTTTTAGCTTTTAATTTTGAAAACTTTTTTAAAGGTCAGTATTTATCTTTGTAAATACAATTGCTTTAATTGCACCTGGTTCGTTGCTTATAAATCTGTTCAAAAAAGAAATCTTTCAAAAACAAAGCAGAAGTCAGTCTGAAAGTGAATTTTAGTTTTTAATAAAAGATAATCTAAGAAAGATAACTCCGTTAACTTGTGAAAAAAATGTTTCGTTATTTAAGGAACACTGATCAATTTTAATCAAATGACACAAGGAATTAAAAAATGTTATTTTATTTATTAAAACCATCCAATTTTAAAGAGGTGGTTATTTACAAACAGCTATAAAGTACATGCTGGTAGTTGGTATGTCATATTATATGAACTGCAAATTACAGAACAATGAAAAATTCCATCGTATGTCAAGAAGAGACATGATGACTATATTATTGCATTTCTACAATAAACTTGCACATTATTTCATGATTCTATTTTTAGCCGCGTCAGTCCCCAAATAACTTTTTAGTGATGTAAAAGATTTGAATTTATGAGATTCCTCAAGTAAAAAGAAAAATTCTTGTTTGATTGCCTATCTGTTAAGGAGATTTTAAAAATCTTTTTTAAATATCGTATTTTATTCTTATAAGGTTTCATGCATGTCAAATAACTTTTAATTCTCAAAGATTATTTTGAGTTAATATTTGATAATTATGCAATTAAAAAAGTATTCAGCTTCTTCATTATCTATTTGATAAAATTGGGGTGCGAATTATAAATGAACTTAAGAATAGATATATCTAATGCAATTTAAAATACGTATAGCCTTGTAAGAGAAGGGGTCAGTGTAAAAGGGGTCAGTGTAAAAAGTATGTTTGTGGCCAAAGGAAAATAACGAATTTTCTCCTCTTAATCGACTGATGACAAAGTTTAACAAAAGGACTCAGACGTGTATATAAGGTTATATGAAAGATAATGCCAATATTAGCATTTGTATATAAATAGATAAGGAATTTCTTACAGAATTGGACTGTTAAGGTTTTTGTAAATTCAAAATTTAAGTTTTTTAGAATAACATTTCAAACGAACATTAAATTATTGAAAGAAACAATTACAAGTTAATATTAATTGTATTTTGACATTTTTCTAATTAGTAACAGAAATTAAAAGTTATTTGCTTTACAGTTCAGAATATTTTTACTACGATTTTTTATACTGGTTTGTAACGAGTGTCAACATTATAATTTTTTAGTTTCTTATGAGTAGAAATTCAAATTACTTTGAATTTTTTTTCTTTTAATTGGACTATATCTCTCATCTTTGTTCTTTTTATCAACGAAATTTTGACAGTGTATCCTCTGGCCTTCAAAAAAAAAAAAAAAAAAAAAAAAAACGAAGGTGAGGAGAGGAAAATAATTCTGTGGGATAGGATCGAGTAGGCTTTAGTATTGGCCACTTGAATGTTTGTCTTTGTATATTTGCCGTATATAAATATTATAACTTACCTCTACAATAATTTGAATGTCAGAGAAACACAATTTGGATTCTTGTAGCAGAGGAAATGCAGGATGGTTTAATATTTCCTGGTGCTAAACAATGTAAAAACAATTCACGAAAAATTAACATATCTATTGCATGAGGAAACTTAATAAAAGGAATTAAAAAAAATGACATGAACTATTAAAAGAGTACCTTATAGAGAAAGTTATTGCATGAAAACTTACGTCAAAGCTCCCTCTATCGAGTGATGCACACACTTGTGCATGCTTCCCATTGTCAAGCCCGGAACGGTGGGGAGAGAGAGAGAGAGAGAGAGAGAGAGAGAGAGAGAGAGAGAGAGAGAGAGAGAGAGAGAGAAATTGACGGGATTTTCTGACATTCCACCATGTCAGAGTGTGGCACAAGGCCGTTTTATGGTAGGGGTCGTGCACGAATCAAGACACATGCGTGGCAAGGAAAAAAAATCTTGACCTCCATCGGCATTCCCTTGATGGGGCGTCTCAGGCAATAAACAATAAACTTAGACCCGTCGAAGCAGGCAAAGACCTCGGGAGACGGCCTCCTGAAATCAAGGTGTTGTAGAGTGCACACAACCGCCCAGCACGAATGCCAGATGGCGGCCTAGAAGGGTGTGTGAACGAGACTGGGGAGAGAGAGAGAGAGAGAGAGAGAGAGAGAGAGAGAGAGAGAGAGAGCGTGTGTTTTGAATTTGCTGTGCCTTTTATAATGCTACTTTGGTCACGCCACCTCACGGCTGTTGGAAGTACAATTCTAGAAAGAAAAGAGAGAAAAATGAATGAAAAAACAAAATAGCCGAGAACTTTTATTCTTTTCAATATAATGTGTTATAAGAAAAGTCTATTAATATTTTCATCTTTTTTAAGAATTTCAACACGATTGTGAATCTCAGTAAAACAACACATTTGTATTTAACCTCATTTTTAACTTTCCATAAATAAAGACAATGCAGTTTGAATCGGACACTTAAGCAGGAAAAGTATCAAATGTTTTATTGATGTCGCTGTAAAAATCGAATAATTAGAGTGGCCATTTCCAAATTAAGAAAAGACATAATTACAGGTTACTTGGCCCAGTCGGCGGGGGCTGTAGAAAACGCCGACTGCATCTCTGCAGAGTGGGGAAACCTCTTCCCAACGAGTATCCTGGATATGACACTAAACCATCTGATGGTGAGGCTGCAGTCCTGATGCTTTTGGGAATGTGGAGTACCTCTTCATTGCCATTACTTCTTAGTCCACTCTGAGTGGTAGTATTAGGGAACCACCTATAGGTTAAATAGAACTGTTTAACTATTCAAATGGGTGCAAGTAAATGGCTGATGTTAAATTGAATTATTAGTTTTACATGTTCGAAACCATTAACTATGTGCAAATAAAACTATTAGCAGTACTTGAAGCAATTCAACTGTATGCAAACTAATAATGAATCCTAATAGAACTAATTGTGCAAGATAGGAATGCTTGAAACCATTTAACTGTGTGCAAAAATTGAATAAATGGTATTACATTGTAATACATGGAACCATTCTATTGTGTGCAAATGTGTGAATTATGTTGAATAGAATTATTAGTGTTAAGAAGAAATATTTGTAATCATCTAACCGCGTGAAAATAAAACTATTAGTGTGAGCAATACTTGAAATCATTGCAAACAAATGATAAATATCAAATAGAATTATTAGTGTCAGATAGAAATACTTGAAAGCATTTAACTGTGTGCAAACAAATGAGCCCTTGTTCGTTTAAAGATGAAATCTACAAACTATTCAATGACGAATAGTATGTATTTAATATATATATATATATATATATATATTAAATACATACTATTCGTTATTGAATAGTTTGTAGATTATATATATATATATAATCAGAATTTGGTGTTAAATAGCCAACAAGGGTTGATATGCCATAAAATACAACCAACCAACCGGTTACCATAGCATATATTTACAGCGATACTACAATAATTATTTTTGGAAAAATTAAAACCTTTTTCAAAAACAATAAATATAAACAGATGATCATTTTGATTATTTTATAAAAGAAAAACTCAGATGAAAAAATCAGATTGAAAAAAAAATCACGCCAACAGTCTACCTGATTTCTTGCTATCTCTAGAGATGCAGTCGGTCTATTCTACAGTCTTTAGCGGATGGAATATAGTTTGCTTTTGTGCTGCAAGCCTCGTGGAAAAGGAAAGATGTAAAGAAACGAAATGGAGATATGATAGAGTTGAGAAAGCAGTGCGTATCGTTGGACGTGTGAGGGAGTTATGTTCGCCATATGGAGCAAAAGTCAGGTTTGCCGTTGGAGGAAATAAACTTTGGAGTCACCGTGAGTTTCGTGTGTCTGGTGGTTTCGGGGAGAGGCGTGCGTGTCTCCATTAATGTTGCCCAGAGGTGAAATCAGAGCTAGGTGCCGGGAGCGGGATTAGGCATCGCATCGACATAGCCAATTTTGGGGATGACATAAAGTTGTTCCTGTGTGTGTGGCGTATTGAATGTATCTAATTCATATTCAACTGGGATTCCTTGGTCTAAGAAAAATAGACGCAAGGAATCCATAAATTAGATAGGTTCCCTCATGTGTCCATGCTGCTGCTGCTATTGAAGAACTGCCAGTGAGACGTCTGCACTGGATAGTGTTGTTCAGCCAAAGAGACTGTGTTTGGAAGCTTCCCCAATTTCTGCTGTCCGGAAAAGAGATAAGTCATCCTGATTGGGTGAAATTATGCGTCGAATTAAGTTACGCGCCAAACCAAAATACTAAATTTCCCTCCGCTACAAGCCGATTGGGCCAGCTCTCTTTAGAGGTTTTCGGCTGAATAGCATCAGATCTGCCATCTCAGGAGTATTAAAAATCCCACCCGCTTCATACAATATATTAAAGGTTTCGTGCCTTGAGTGCATCACTTCTAAGGCCCAATTTTTACACTTTGTTATGTAAGTTGTCTTGAGAGAACTCACACTTCAGTACTTTATAACTTTTTCATAGAAAACAATGAGGTTTGATTAACATTTCTTAAATAAATCAGCTCTTTGCTGGTCAAGATTGGTTTTTACCCACTCCCAATAAAACAACAACAAAAAAAAACAAAAAAAACAAAACAAAAAAAAACAAAAACAAAAGGTAATTTATTCTTTTTTTCACGTTTGCTTTTCCGTTTAGCTTTAGCTAAAATACTAAAAATATGTTGAATGATTTAATTTCTTGGGCTTAAATCATGTTCAGGAACAATTTAAGAGTGTAACCCAGGAAAAAGAAACACATCTCAGACAATTCGGGAAGGTATCCTTTATATCCTAAGTATTTACAAAGTACTTAGGATCCCTCCTTCCTAGATTTTGAAAATCATTTTTTAGGACTTCTCGGCGCTTAAATATTCTGTAAATGGATAGCTCACACATACATACAGAGAGAGAGAGAGAGAGAGAGAGAGAGAGAGAGAGAGAGAGAGAGAGAGAGAGAGAGAGAGATGCTAAAATGGCAGTGTACTTTGTCGCATTATGCAAAATATTGTAACAAAAAAGAAAAAAAATGAATAGTCGTGTTTTTCATAGTTTATATTTGTCTTGTCTGCAGTGGGTGCTGCCACCTTATTCAGATCCAAATTTGACGTCTCAAGTTTAATTTGTAATGTTCTCAGATGATTCATTTATAGCGTGTGAATTTATAGGCACAGAAATGAATTACGAAACTATTCTTTAGTAACACAACAAACGAAAGTTCTTTATTTGCAGCTTTGAGGCGGTTTGTTCTTGGTGCTGCAAGACTCGTGGTGGTTAGGCTTGTTGGTTTTGGAGACGCGATAGCTTAGCGGGATGGTGAGATGGCAGCGTGTCGTTGGACGTGTGAGGGAAGTATTCAAGGTCACCGTGTAATTTTGTGTGTCTGGTAATTGGGGAGAGTAGGCGTTATCTCCATTAATGTGACCAGAGGTGAAATGGGAGCTTGTCGAGAGCGAAGTGGCGCTCGGATCGACATAGTAGATTTTTGTGGTGCTTGTGGAAGGCATGCTGAACGTATCTAATTCATATTCAACTGGGATTCCTTGGTCTAAAATATATTAGACGCAAGGAATCCATAAATTAGAAGGTTCCCTCGCTGAGTGTCCATGTTGCTGCTGCTAGGGTTAAAGCCACGGTGATATGTCCACATTGGGTGGCTTGTTTAGCTAAAAAGCATCGCTAAGCAGGGGCGACCAGAAACACGTCCGTTCTGGTCGCCGTCTCAAGCCGAAGAGAGTGTGTTTGGCCGCTCACCCGTTTTGCTAGCCGGAAATGAAGGTCCGGGCTGAATAGGATATGTCATCCTGATTGGGTGAAATTCAGTGTTGAATTAAATAGCGCGCCAAAATAAAATATGAGATTTTCCTCTTCTCTACACATTGCTGTCGCTGTAAAAGTCAAGTAACACATGTTGAACTTCCTCCTCGAAATGAATGTATCTTAGAAGTACGGGAAAACACTTGCTTGTACCTTTTAAAGCGGAATCTATGTTTATTTATATTCTTCACATGATTTTATAAAAAATATAGTGTTGGAATATTTTCATACTTTGCTTTAGTTTTCATACCTGTTGTAATTTTCATAATTACAGAGGTATTGCACATTTCTTTGTCAATTTTTACATCAAAATCAGATCTTTTGTAAGACAGATGATGAGGCATACTTTATACGGTTCGGCATCGACAATTTTATCATCTTGAATTGATTGAAATCAAATATGTGATGTGGAGATTGATCGTTAGGGGAAAAGACTAGTAGTTTTGGGAAAAGATTAATACTTAGGGAAAAGATTAGTAGTTAGGGGAAGGATTAATAGTAGGGGTAAAAGATTAATAGTGAGAGGAAAAGATTAATAGTGAGGGGAAAGATTAATTGTTGTTTTTGTGGGCGACCGTAATCAAGGGCGACCTGAAGGCTCTCTTTTCAATAGCTACTACACCGAGGTGTAGGGGAGGGTACTACTCTTTCCCTTGATTGCTTCACTTTACCATTGATACGTACCTTATATTGCTGAGAGTTAAGCAAGGAGATATCAAATACGATTTCTAAAGTCTTTGATATAACGTGACACTCTACCCACTAAAGTTAATAGTTAGTGGAAAGATTAATAGTAAGGGGAAAAGATTAATAGTAAGGGGAAAAGTACAAATAAGTGTACAAAAAAGTGAACGCAATCTTTTCTGCTTTAAGAAATAAATCCAAATTCTTTGCTCCATTTACCAAAAAGTAAATTAAATTGACTAATTTTATTGGCGTGAAAAGACATCAGAAACAAACTATGAAAATATTTGTGATAATATTTTTGATTGTAAAGAATTCATACAAATCTTGTATCGGAAAATATATTTTTACAATTTGAATTTCTTTTTATGAATTATAAATTGACTGCTGATACAAAGGAAAAACAAACAAACAAACAAACAAACAAACATTTTCCACTGTTTGCCCCCTCATCTCGGCCGCCAGCAATGAATACCTCTGATTAAATACATAGCCGACGCCTTAATAAACATTTGGCAACAACAGCGTCAAATGTATATCATAGTGCTCATATACTTTGTATGAAAACCAAAGTATATAAATTGATAAAACTGATCGCCACGAAATAAATAACTAAAATACATTAAAGGCTGTTATAAATTTAGATTGATCTAATTCAATTATTTTCACGGGACTATCTATTTTTCTGAAATGATTTATATACAGATAACGAAATGGAGAACAAACGAATGCCCGGCTTGAGCTGACGTTGGTTGTAAACCAGAAAGTTCGAAGCGGGACTATTGAGTTTAATATAACTTTTTATCTGCTGACGACAAAATATATTCGTTTACTTCATTTTATATAACTTAGGATTTCCTTTACCGTTCCTAAACTCTAAAAAGACTATAACAGAGCTTTCTTCTCTTATACAAATTTTTTTCTTCACTCATACACGTTTTCGTAATCTTAACTGCTACTGTTGATTTTTTTCTTCAAATTAAATTTATCTAAAATATATAGTTTTAATAGGATGTTGCTTGCTAATTTCATAAACTGTCGTAACTAATCTCAACAAACAAAACGTAAGTGTTCACCCCGACAGCCGTGATTCATATGGTAAAGACGTATTCAACCGGCTCCACGTACCCGCTTCCGAGAACAGGAGATTAAAAGTAAATGGTCATGAAATATTTTCAGATTAATCCGAAACCGAGCTATGCAACTTTCAGAAAAGTCGATCTGAGTCATTATAAGTATAAGAAAAGCTGATTTCATATAGCAGGAAGAGAAATAACCCAATCAATTGAGAGAGAACACGTCTAACAAGTGACAGTGGGATTGACAAGCCGCCGGCATACTCTCCCCACACGTGAATTTACCAAGGGGTTCTTCTCAACTTAAACTCTGGGACGAGACATATCCTCTGAACAAACAAAGGAGCGAGATTTCGAACGACCAGAAAAGAGAATAAAATCTCTTTTTTTTTTTTTCAAATCCGTCTCATCTCCATTGTAGTTTTACTCATTGTCACTTTTTTATTTAGCTCGAATTATGTTAGTTTAAGACGGCTCCATTTTTGCAAAGCCTATCTTCTCTCATCGGTAAACTAATTGGCTAAACTAATTAGATTGAGTCAGATTTTTGATTTTAGTAATATTCTTATTGCAAACTGTTGGGGAATTAAACATAGTGGTCTCCTTTTTGAGGAACTGTATGCAGAGCTTCCGAAAATCACGTAAAGTTTTGGTCATGTGACATTTCGAAAAGCAAGTTCTATCATTTTTTGGTATTAGACATCAGACTGAAAGGACCTGACTTTCATCTCCGCGTTTACGACCAGCACATACGTGCAAATTTATCCCTCTTGGACCATTTCCCGACACCATAAAAATGTACGTTTTTAGCCGCTGCGATTGGCCTGTTGGTTCTGTGAACATTTTATCTACCTTTTTTTACACTTTGGGACAATATGTTATGTTTTTTAATAATGAATTCTTTGAATATATATGAAATGTATGTCGTTGTAGTCTAAATGGACTTTGTTTTTCCTTACCGAAATATTCTGTATTCATTTTCCTTAGATAGACTAATGCATTTATAGGACTTACACTCCTATAATCTAAAATGGGCGTTATGCTACTTGTTCCCGAAACAAGGATGGTGGACGCACATAAACAATCAGTTTCGGGACACCATTGGCCAAGAGAACCACGTGGTCAGTGTTTAAAACTACGTCCTCATTTGAATTTCGTCCCGCGTTTTTGGAGCGGACTCCAAGACACGTATTTTCTATAAATACTTCGTTTTCAAACACTCTTCCTCTTTTTCCACATTTTCACTTGCAGGGCTAACACACTCTCTCCAGTGTGACTTCCAGAGAGAATACTATCACTCTCTCATCTTCACCAACAGCCGTCAAACGTCACAAAATGTATATGTTATGCAAACATTCCTTTCCTCAGTATACCTTGTCTGTGAGACTTTTTCCAGTCTCGAAAACAGCAATTGCGTCGAAACACAGAAAGAAACGAACATTTAGAAATACGTAGTTAACATGCATAGGACACTGTCATTTAGTCCTTTTTTGTAGTTTTAGTTGTGTTAGTCATACGCACACACATGCACACACAGAGAGGATATTTCCCGAACAGTAATTGAACCATAGTAATGTTTTAAATGCTTCACTGTATGTATTGTTAAGATATAAATTTGTTTTTTTTATGTCTCCTTGTTTTGAATGTTCCTTTTGTCCGCACCGTTTCATATCGTTTACACATCTTTCATATCATTACTTCATTTACTACATTTGTCTCCATGTGCCTTTTTCTAAACACCAACTACACTAAACTAAGCATATACTAACGCAAACCTAAATTTTGAAGGACCAAACATATCTACCAAATAACATGTCCCCCTTCACATTATAGGAATAGGATCGTGGTAGTCTCAATGAATACCACACACGTCCTTAAAACCATTCGTAGATCCCGAAGTATCAAAAGAATACAAATGCCACACTTTCTGATGCAACTACTACAGGTTCCATAATTGGTTAACCGCGGCTTTGAATACATTTTTCTGGTATAACATTTAGGAGCCATTAATGACCTCAAACTGTGAAAATATTAGAAGTAACAACCAACTGAATTAATAGTTTATGTAATTTACGATGAGCCAAACAAATCAACAGGCACTCTTCGGAAACAAAAACGTTTTTTTTCTACAAAAGTAATGGTAACATCCGGAACAGAAGAACAATTCAAGTAACGTTTTATATTACAAAAACAAAACAACAAAATGACAATCCGACATTTGATATAAACGAATACATTCTTTTCGTTTTGCAATACCTGAACATACAATATCTTTTGTTCCGAATTTCAAATTAGGAGCATTAAAAAATAAGCTCTGTTATTTTATACCCATTATTGACGGTGATGAAAATAGAAAAAAGAAAACTTTTATCTTGGCAACTTCCTCATAAGCAACAGACTGTCTTTTATATAAAATTGATTCCAAATTGAGCCGGACTCTCATTTCTTTCCAAGATATCAAATAAATACAATTAAAAAAAATCAACTGTTGATGACATTTCATGTATTCTTATCTCTCATTTATATTTCCACTGGTCAAAGTTTTTACCATATCCTGTGGAAATAGCTTAGAGTAGCCGACTGATGTCACATATGAGGTTCATTTCTGAGTCTCATTCAGAGAAAAAAAAGATAAGTTAATTCAAAATCTTGTTAAATCTTGTTAAAAAATAATTATACAAAAGTAAGTCTGTTTGTAAAATCCATCGGAATCTGGTTTTGGGGAATTTTATCTTCTTTTTTTTCTTTCTCTGTTCCAATGAATTTGCTTTTACCTTTTTCTATTTGATTATTCTTATTCTGTCTGTCTGTCCTCTATCTTTTCTGTATGTTTCAGTTTTTATTTAAATATTCTTTTTCTCCATTAAAAAAAACCCACTTTCTTTTCATTTACAGTTCTATTCCTTTTGTCTCATTAATTTTGCTTTCATGTCTTTTCTTATTTTCATGCACAACCCACAATTTTTTTTCTCTCTCTAGCCATTTTTTCTTTAATTGTGTATCAAGCAGCAGCAGCTCTCATAGTAAAATAATTCGGGATTTTAGTAAATTATATTTGTATTAAATTGTTTTCTAGCTAAGCTTTGAGTTCGTAGTTGCGGATTTCCGATTTGTAAAGGTCAAAGACTTGTTTGTATACACATGTCAACGGATATCACAATAAGATCCGGCAAGTTTGTTTTAGAATTAGCAGTAAGCAAAATATATTAAGATTAACACTAATTAAATATCAGCAGATATTTAGTAATGACGTGTCACTAAAAAGTTTTAGTGATTACTGGTGATTAAAGTATTAGTCAAAGAATAATTTCAATAAAATATGTAAGAAAGAGATTTCGAAGTTGGGAGGGAGTAAGAGTCAAGTCCAGTCAGAGTAGCAGCAGAGGAAGGTTGGAGACGACAAAGGAGCCTTGATAGGGGGGCGTTGATATTGACAGCCAGCGCGCGTGCACAGGAAGCGGCATGTTACGAGAATACTAATAACTATATCACTGTCTATATTTTTAACTTATTCTATGTGTATATCTAATGGGCTGTAGTATAATCTATCTCTCCCTCTTTGGTGACCACTGTGAAAAGAATTGAAGCAATAAACTTTTGTATCCTGAAACCAATAGATTTGTTTATGCATTGTATTGTATTACAACTTTTGATTTGGCAACTGTGAAACTACACAAATTCATATTGGTGTTATCGTGCTACATTCTACTCATACACGCCTCTTAATGCCTGATCAAGTAAGGTGAAAGGCAATTATTTTATGAAAACATTGATATTTTAAAAAGTAAATATATAAGCACCACAAAATCCTTGACTTCAAATATATTTGCCCTAAAATAGATGTTGAAATGTAGTAATATTTATTTACTTTGTCTCTGTACTATAAAGTCATTTTTTAAAGTGAAGACTCATGTATGGGTGGATGATGCTAGAAATAATAATGATAAAGTGATCCACTGGGAACCGTGCAAATGACTGAAGTTTAACCATACAGACCAATGGTAGATGTTTAGACCTTAATTTGCCCTAGAAAATGAAATATACAGAATTCTCCAGGAATTATTGTTGAGATAAAAATAAATCACCAAATCTTGGTTGGAAGACAAGAACTTTTTAATAAAAAGAAAAGAACTTGTCTGCTACTTGTCCAGCTGACCACATCGTAAAAGAAAATGAAAAACTGGATGACTACCTAGACCTTGCCAGAGAACAGAAAAATTATTGAACATGAATGTGACCATGATACCAACCATATACAGAAGCCTTTGAACAATTCTGATGATCCTGAAAAAGAAAACTGGAAATATGCTCACAACACTGTTGAGAATACTGAGAAGAATATTATAGAGTTGAAGAGATTTGTGGTCAGAATTCAGTGATCACCACCGATTACTACTGATCTAAAAAGACTACTACTACTACTACTACTATAAATAATAATAATAATAATAATAAGAAGAAGAAAGAAGTAAAAATACCTTTACCTTACTAGGTAATTGAAAAAATTGTGGAACATGAAAGTGACATTTATAACTCTTGTAATTGTGTTGTATAACTACATACATATACAAATATACGTATACATATACATAATACATGCGGAACATAATCAAACATAATGATAAACTTCAATGAACGAACGAACACACTTCTTCATAAAAATATACCTCTCACTTTTTATTCTCGAAAGGGTTGATGTTGGTTGTGTGTGAGAGGTGAGTTGGAGATGGGGACAGACTACTACATATTGACCCCAAGTTCTTCTAACCATAGCAGCACTTCTTTCGCATTCTGGCTGGGCTGCTTAACCGTGGGTCACTGAGGGCCCAAGCCCTCTGTCTGGAGCTGGTTCTCACTCTGCTGGCATCCTATCTCCAACTGGAACTGGAACTCGAACTGACCCAAGCTATCTGTGGCACCTGGTTATATAATTGTCTCACACCCACCTGCTTCCTGTGGGCGTACGCATCTGCCACCATCACTGAATTCAACCACGTCCACAGGTCAAGGTGATATCCCGATATCTTCAACCGGATGCACCTGTTTCGCTGTTCTTTTGCTTATTTACACAGGTGCATTTCTTGATTGACGGCTTGGACGAGGGTCAATATGTAACAATTGGTGCTCTTGGTACAGTCACCAAAGGATTAATAAAGGGACTAGAGGACTTAGAAATAAGAGGACGAGTGGAAACCATCCAAACTACTGCATTATTCAGATTGGCCAGAATACTGAGAAGAGTCCTCGAGACTTGAGGAGACTTGCTGTCACTCAAACTCCAGTGAAAGACCATCAGCCTACGATAATGTGAAAAATTCTCTAGGAAAAAATAAGTAAGTAAAGTTGGTGATCTTAGTTGAGGGTGACCTGAAGGCTTCCTTTTCAATAGCTACTACACCGAAGTGTAGGGGAGGGCGCTACTCAATTCCCTGGATTGCTCCACTTTACCCTTGATCCTTACCTTATAGTGCTGAGAATTAAGCAAGGTGGCATCAAGTACCATTTTTTGAGTTTTTGGCATGGATTGAATCCTAGTCTTCTGGATCATTGACGAACACTACTCATTAGTCCAAGTAAATAATAATTATAAAATAATATATTTGTTTATATCAATCACTAAATAGAAGTTTACTTTTTTTTTATACAACGTATATTTTTATATCAACTTAATCATTTTAATTTTTCTGATGTTGAAATTGTTATAACCTAGCTGATATCATAATTGTGTCAGGAATACTTGATTTTTTCAGTTCTCAGAGGATCTCTTTTGAAAATTCTGGAGAAAATGGGTGTTATTCTCTATGGAGAAAAGTATTAACTATAAAAGCATTGATATATGATTGACTCAGGTCTTGTTGATTTCTGTATTTTTATTTGATAAAAAATATCCAGCAAATGAGCTATAAATAATAACAATTTACTTTCATATTTAAGAATTTCTGATCGATTGGAGTATTTTGTTTTTAATCAATTGATATATATATATATATATATATATATATATATATATATATATATATATATATATATATATATATTGTGCCTGAAAATAGATGCAACCCATTAATATGATAATGATTTATTACTGAGACAAGTGCAATGGCAGTTATTTGGAACACGTCCTGTAAAAACTGCATCCTTTGAGCTAAAGACATCAAATGTTTTTTTTTGTTATCAGATCAGCTTCCAGGAAATGCAGTCATTTTTTAAGTTTGTTGTCTTAGTAATGAATCATTATTATATTAATTGGTTGCATCTATTTTGAGACAGTTTTAAATGATTTTGTCACTAAATGAGTTGTGACACAGGATATTTTTTTCGCTCTTGTTCAAGGCATTGTGATTGAGGATTAATAGTTGTTATCATAAACTATTTTCAAATCTGAAATGAAAAAATATTATTATTAATAGGGTTATTAGCAGTTACATGGGTTTCTTGTATATTGGGATACCTTATATCCTCCATTATGATTTGTGAAACTGAATATTTGATCATTTAATAATTTTTTTTTTTGTTTTTTCTTTTGAAAAGCATGTAATAAGAATGATAATTTTACTCCTAATTGAGACAACTTCATTTTTTTTATATTCATCCATCCTAAATTGCAAATGGGTAAAAAATCTGAACTGTTTAAGAATTTAATACAATGTTTTTGTTTCATACTATTTATATGATTTATATTATATATGATTAATTGCAAATGAATAAATAAGATTCCATAATCATCTACAACATGAGAAATTATGATAAATGCAAACTCCATATTAGTAAAATATCAAATTAGATTATAAATTGCTTTATTTTCACCATTATTACATTAAAAAATTCTGGCTATGAAATGTATATATATAAATTAAATCATTATAATGTAGATAAGCTTTTTTTATATCGATTAAAGCTTATGAGAAATCTTAGTTTTAGGATAAGAGATCAAATTTCTGAGGTTTCTTAGTTGCTATTCTTGTTGAAGTTTAGTAAAGTTTATCACCTTCCAATATATTTCCATTTGTATTCAAAATCATCATCCAGTTTTTGAAATGGAAAAGAATGGATTAATTAGGAAGTAAACAGAAAATCCAGTTGTATAAAAGAAGTTATTAGAAGGTTCAAAGTTTGATAAATCTAAGAAATCTTTATAAAAATATAATTGCAAGTTAAACAATAAGACAGAATATCCTCAATTTTATATTTCAGAAAGCTTTGCATATGAAAAGGAAATAATAATTTTACTCTTAAAACATTTATTTATCTTTTCAGTTGATATAAAATTCATATTGAATTATGTTATTAAAATGTAAAAACCTGATTTATTGAGTGGTTGTATTCCTATTTGATTATCTGTGAATTTAGAAATTACAGTAGTTTTCATTTAGTTACTGATATTTTTCATAGCCATTTTATTACATTGTTTTTTAGACTTTTCAGTAATTTTACAGCTAGGATCTGTCAACAAGAAATATAATATAAATGACAGGTTATTCTATGTACAATGCACTTACTCTCCTTCTCATTTTCACTTCTTTTTTCCTCTCACTATATCATTTTTTATGCTTCACTTTTGTCTTTTTTACACTAGTTCATGTTCCCTCTTTTACAATTTCTTTGTTCTTCCTACTAATTCTCTCTAAGCTTTCTTTCTTTCTTTCTTTCTTTCTTTCTTTCTTTCTTTCTTTCTTTTACTCATATTACCATAGCAACAGAGTTTCTCATTTCTCTGTTGTGAGATCATCTTGTATAACTGGTAGGCTTTCTCCTAATATATCATCATTATAGATAATTACATGACTATATTTTAATTATCTCACCTTGTTGACAGGGCTAAGATTACTATGACTGTAGTTCCTGAAGAAAATTAAGACCCCTCCACTCACAAGAAGTTTCATGGGTATGACACTAAACTACATCTAATAGTGAGGCTTTAGTTCTGGAGATCTGGACAATGTGGAGTACCCCTTCATTGCCATTACTCCCAGGTCAACTCTGACCCAGAGTGGTAGCACTTGGTTGGGTCCCATTGATGAATCAAATGTTTAAAAACTGTTCATATTTGGTGGGACTATGTGCAAAAAAACTCTTAAGAAACAACTACACAACTACACAAAAAATGTAAATTTGAATATACAATGAATGTGATTCCCTAACCTTCTGGCATAAAATAACTCTAGATGGGTTGGCGTGTTGTTAAAATCAATCAATCAATTATCTTAATAATCACCAACATTTAAGTGTTCAGCTATCAAAAGTTGAGTAGGGATTCAAGTATTCAATCTCTGAAGATTTACAAAATAACTTCAATATATATGTCTCTCAGTCTAACTTAGAATTATAAAATCTATAAAGTCTTTGTCTAGATAAGAATGACATTGGAAGATGAATGCATAAGTAAGTTTCATTTGATAAAAGAGAAAATTGTAATCGTAAAAATGCCGTGAAAATCTGTTTGAATTGAATTAAATCTATGTAAAGAAAAAATTTGAGATGTTGTTTAGTAACAGTAAAGTAAATAACCCTGAAGTTCTGTTTTATGGACCAGATTATGTCAAACTTGAATCATATTGTTAGTTTTCATGAGTAACTTGATCAAACATACAAGCAGGGAAAACTGTGGGTAGATTTCAAATTTTGTACCTTGTGATTTCAAGTTGGTTGATTTACAATTTAGTTCCTGTTATAGAAATAATATGAAGGTTCTTCTTTTTAAAATTTTCATTAGAATAGAAGAAATCAGCTACTTTTTCCTATTGTTAATGGTGAAACTCTTCCATCAAACTATTATTTACTTGTGATTTATTTCATTTACTTAATATAAAGAAGTATGTAAAATTTTTCTAAAACTTAGTAAATATTTTTTAAGAAGTATTTACTCAGATAATTATAATCCAATGAATTTTGAAAGATTACCGTACTTTATATTAAATATTTATATAAAGAATAAAGAAAAACATTTTTAAGAACTGGGAAAATAAAAACCATTTTTAATGTTATTACTATAATAAAAAATACGATTATTTACTTTGATTCTTTCTCATAAAAAATTCTGTTTCTGATTAGTTACTAAGAAATTAATTTTTTGAAAGAAGAAATTATTTTTGTTTTGAGATTTTTATCATTTTTAAGAATATAATTTAATAGAAATAATTTTAAAGATATTGAAATTAGAAACAATATAAGAATTATTTCTTTTTTTAAAATTAAAAATGGTGGTATTGCTGGTATATTTAGATAAAAACGTTAAGTCAAAATACATACAAGGGAGAGAAACGCGTAGTCAAAGTTAGCTCCCTTTGATTACAAATTACTGAAAATTTATGTACTTGCAAAATTTTCGAATAATCAGAACCTTAATTATTCACACGGATTTTTCTTAATTTCACGATATATGTTATAGAAGCCGATGCTTTGTATAAGCTCCTGTGATTATAAATATAATATTGACGGCTATATTAACAAATTTGATGGAAATCAAGCATTTTATCTAAGAGTGATCTCAACAAAAACAATTTTTTCTCAACCACACACACACACACACACACACACACAAAAACAAAAACAACCAAAAAACAAAACAAACCAAACAAAAATCTTAACAAAACAAAGCAAAAAATCAAAAACAAAGGTAAACACCAAATGGCTGCAATGGAATTTAATTTCAAAATTTTTTCATTTTTTTTGTTAAAATAACAATGGGAATTAATTTGAAAAATACTTTACTTATACAAAAATTACTTTCAAATTATCAAATGAACACATTATTCAAAGAAGTTTAGAGAAGTATAATTTATATTACATCAAATGATTATTTTTGTAACAAATAAATTTTGTTTATATACATTTTATTATCACAAATAGTCATTAAAAGTTTTATAGATTATAATTTAATCTGAGTAAATAATATGTTTATTGGCATAATATTTAGAGTGTTCGCCAATGGCCCAGGAGACCTGGGTTCAGTCCAAGGTTGAGTCATACCAAAGACTCACAAAATGGTACTTGATGCCACCTTGCTTAACACTCTGCATTATGAGGTAAGGATCAAGGGTAAAGTGGAGCAATCCAGGGAAAGGAGTAGCACCCTCCCCTACACCTTGGTGTTGTAGCTATCGAAAAGGGAGCTTTCGGGTCACTCTCGATAATGGTCACCAACTATTACTTGTTTATAATCAAAACCAATCAGATTTGTATGAAAATTGTTTTCACTTTCTATGAAAGTTAAAGAACATTAAATCAATAGAAACTCATACAAATTATTGATTGGTTGGCTGATTTCTTTGTGAGTTGTGCAAAGCCATCCTTATAGAAGGATAGGTGAGATATTATTTAACCAATAGCTGAGGAAGGATAAGAGGCTTCATACTTTTTACCCAAGGGTCTGGATGGAAATATAAAAGGTCAACTTGAGTTCATTTTCTACTTTGTTACACTCCAACATGTTAGCCACAATGTCACAGTTTTTTTTATTTTTTATTTTTTCTCAGTGTGAGTTTTTCACACATGTTTTAAGTGGTGGTTTTTCAATGAAGTCTAAGTGACAGCAAGTCTTTGCAGGTTCCCAGGACTCTTCTAAGTATTCCAAGTGATCTTAACAGTTCTGTGGTCTGTATTGTCTTAATTCTACCTCTAATCCCCATATCCCTAAGTCTCCTTTCTTAGCCATTGGAGACCATTCTAAGGGCTCCAACTACAATTGATATCACTATATCCCCCTTGTGTTCAGCTCTCTACCAAGATCCAAATATTTGTTTATCTTTTTGTTTTGTTTTCTTTTCATTTTATGGTCTGTTGGAAAAGCAAGCAAATTCTCTTCCTCCTTCTTTTCTTGACATGTCTATATCATTCCTCAGATGTAAGCCTTGTCCATTTAAAGAAGGGTTCAAAGTATCTTTGAAGTTATCTATTTCTTTTGTGAGTCTTTTGCTGCAGAAATTCTAAGAAATTTCTTCATTCTTCCTAGGTTCTTCTTTCTTTTTCTTTCATCTCTGATGGTGTTTGCTTTATTCTTTCTTTATTCTTCTTTTTTTCTTTTTCTTTCATCTCTATTTGATGGGCAGTTCTATTCCTTCTATTGTTTCTCTTTTCGCTTTTTTCATTACCAGTATGGAACATTTTTCAATTTCAATTTTCATTCTTATATCTTTGAAGTAGATTCTAATCGCTTGTTGAAGGGTTTCTAGTTCTTTTTCTATTTTGGTAAATATCTTAATTTCATATGCATCAGGTGATTTATCTTTTCTTACAATTTTGTACATTTTCTTAATAAGTAATTAAGTGACATCATTGCTATAATGAATAGCAAGAGAGAGAGAGAGAGAGAGAGAGAGAGAAAGAGAGAGAGAGAGAGAGAGAGAGAGAGAGTAAATCTTCCAGGAAGAAACCTCTTTGGATTTTAACTTCTGCAAAGTTTTGTCTTTCAGTTGTTAATTCTACTATGCAGTTATCCATAGTTTTTATGATGAAGTTTAAATTGTTCTGACATTTTGAACATTTTTCACATGTTCTATTCTCAAAGTTTGCATCT
Organism: Sepioteuthis lessoniana; assembly: GCA_963585895.1. Lineage (NCBI taxonomy): Eukaryota > Metazoa > Mollusca > Cephalopoda > Myopsida > Loliginidae > Sepioteuthis > Sepioteuthis lessoniana. The sequence goes on from OY757928.1 coordinate 75,504,843, forward strand.
CATATACCTTTTTGTTGTCTGTTCATGTTATGGTTACTTTTTCCATCTTATTTGTACCTTCTTGAGGATTTGCTGGTCTATATGTAAACAGTCATCTGTTCCTCTAATTTCCTTGTGGCATCCTTTCTGTTCTTCTTGAAATAGTTCATGGCAAATAATATATCGCTTCTTCTATCTGTACAATTAAGTAACTATATTATTGGTCTGTAGTTGTATGGGATGGTTCCTTTTTGAGATTCTTTCTGGATTAGGGTAATTTTCTCACTCATTATCCATTTGTGTATTTTTGTCTTTCATAAACATATACTCAGTTGCTGAAACAATAAACCATTCTGGTCTGGTGTCTTTTAATATTGTACTTTCTTGAGTGTTCTTCTTTATGACACCAGATGAATTTCTGCCAATTGTTTTTTTCTTTTGATTCCTTGCAATTCTTTTCTCATGTTATTTATCCATTCAGCTTTTCTGTTGTTTCTGTTCTAACCTCCAGAAATGTTGTCATCCCTTTTCATCAAGTGGATCATTTTTATTTATGCCTTTTCCACTGACATGTTGGTAGAATTTTCTTTTTTGATTTTGGAATGTCTTGTTTTGCTTTTGTTGTTGAATCCTGTCCTGGTTCCTTTTGAATCCCCTTCTTTCACTAATATTATTTTGCTTATTTTCTTCAGTTGTATGGTCAGTTTTCTCTGTTGTTGTCTTTTTTCTGCCCTTTCATTCCATTGGGTCCTTGTACATATTTTTCCTTGCTTCTTATGGTCCTTTGATTTTGTTTTCTTTAAGTGACCAGTCAAACTTCATCCTGAGACCAAAGGCAGACAACCATGTAATGTAAGTAATGACAATTTGGTCATTACATATATTATTCATATACAAATAAAACTTAAGCAATTGTATATATAATATAATATAATATATATATATATATATATATGAATAAATAGTAGATTTTGGTGAATCTGACAAGATGATTAAAGTAAGAGGAAAAGTTGATAAATCAAACACTTACAATGGGTTTTGTAGTAATATTTTGGCTTTTATTCAAGAAAGAACTTCAGAAGTCTTCAGAGTCTGAAGAAGTTCTTCCTTAAATAAAGAATGAAATATTATTACTAAACCCATTGTAAGTATTTGATTTATCAACTTTTTCACTTTTTCTTATCATATATATATATATATATATATATATATAGTTGTGTGCGTTGTATAGTGGCTTGTACCATATAACTTCCGGTATCTCGGAGGTATAAAAGATGTCGTGTTTCTTAAGCATGTGGGTACTGAAATATCTCGGTCTGTAGTAAGACCAACTCTGGACATAACAGACTTATAATATTGGAGTATACCTCTTCAGTTAATAAACAATTAACTCTATTTCACTGTGTACCTCTTCCTTACCACAATATAGCAGTTTGCATTTTAAGAAAATTCTAATCCTGTTAAACAAATGAAAGCCAAGTAGTTGTAGGTATCTGTGTAGAATGCACACACACACATACACACACACACATATATATGTGTGTGTGTGTGTTCTATGCACATATATATATATATATATTTTTTTTTTTACATAGCCTACTACCACTTGGCCTTCATTTACTTATTATGATTAGAATTTTCTTAAGATGCACACAATAGCAGCTAAAGCAATCTTCTGAAATTTGTATACATTAGGCTTTACAAGTGTAGACCAATTCACTTGCCTTCTTTTACAGTAGTACCAGTTCTTCAACAACTACTGGTATTGTTTTTGTTTTCAGTTGCCTCACTCTATCAATTTCCACTTCCACATCTTCATATTTGGAAAGCTTTCAAGTTCTTTTCAAGTAATATATTGATCAGATGGGACAGACATATCTACTAAGAGATGATGTTTTATTCTTAAAACCTTTGATATTAATGTCTGCTCTGTTTGGCATTTTCTGTCTGTGTTTATGAAGCTATCCCTCAAGATTGTAACCTCTTCTTTTACTGTGTCTGGTTGAAGATAATGGTCTTACAAGTTCTTACCAAATAAGACATTGTAGTATTTACAGATGGTCCAGAATTGTCCAATTCTAATTATGTGTAAATTTTGTATTTATTTGTGTCAAGGTCTGGGTATCCTGATAGTGAATGATCAATTCTTTGTTTTATCATCACATAGTCTACATTTAAAGTCAGCACCATTTTCAAGTATGTCTACCTGAATTTTTTCTAAATAAATTTTGTTTCCAAACTGACATCTTGAAACCTTCTGTTTCAGCTTTTAGTCTCAAGCTTCGTAACCACTGATGGAATTTCTTTTGGTTTACATCAGCTGTCTCGAAAAAGAGTTGTGTCTTGGCAATGGATAAGTTTCTTTTACTATTATTCAAGTAGAATTTTGATATCTTCCTTTTTGGTTTTGTTCTCTACTTTCTTGGCTTCTTTTGTTTAATTCAGTCTCTATGTTATTCAAGTTCTCTTGTATTTGTTTGCTTTCTTGATGATCAAGTAATGATTTTCTACAATTCAGAAAGTTTATTATTCAGACCCAGGGAAGGAGTAGCGCCCTCCCCTCCACTTTGGTGTAGTAGCTATCGAAAAGGGAGCCTTCGGGTTACCCTCGACTATGGTCGCCAACTTTACTTACTTTACTATTATTCAGTCAGTATTATTTTGAATGTAAATTTGGAAACCTATGATAATTGTTTAATTGGATTGTTAATTAGTCATCTACTTTTAATTTTAATGTCATACTTAACAAAATAATTAGTGTTTTTCTTATATAAACAAATAAATGAATATATATATATATATATATATATATATATATATATATAAATTTTTGTTGTAGGTCCAAAGAGAGAATAAAAATATTTCAAAATAGGTAGGTCCACGAAGAGATTTGTATTTTTTAAATTTATTTACTTTTTATCTAAGATAAATAAATAAATAAATTTTAAAAATACGAATCTTCGTGTGGACCTACCTATTTTAAAATATATATATATATATATATATATATATATATATATATATATATATATATATATTATATATATTTATTTATCACCATGGTATGTTTCTGTTTTTATCTTTGAAATAAAACATTGGAAATTGTTGGATCATCTCAGATCATCATATCCTAACTGTATAAATACAAACATCTTATATTTTACTCGTTGTTGATGTTTGATTTTATTATAATAAAGTTATGGTATTTTATTAAGAAAGAATTTGAGAACATTGTTGAAGTCATACAATTGTTGACACTTATCTATTCTATAGCCTCACTGAATTTTTAACTGATGAGATGATATCAAAATTAGGTGAAATGTGACTGAATATATAAAAGGAATTATTGGCAAAGAGACGACTAAGAAGAAATGATGCTTTTTCTTTTATCTGATTAGGAAATTTGTTGTGGATATTTTGAATTTATGCCAATGGCAACCAATTTATCAAATGAAGATGATAACTATTTTTAATGAGAGATATCTTGTGCATGAAGTGGTTTGTATAAAATCCTCTATGTTTGCCTTTAGCTATAAGAAATGGTGTTTGATAGCAGAGTAAGTGTGAATATGGGTCACATCTCATGAAATGCTGTTGCTATTTACTAGATGAAGTATTCTTAATTGACTTCATACTGAATTCCAACAAAGTTGCTTCTCAGTTTATATGGCCATTTGTATTAAGTTTAATCATTGTAAGTAAAGTATTTGAAACAACTTAGTCATTATATAATGTGGAAGAAAGAATAATGTTAATTTTCTTATTTCAGTAAAATATGGTAAACATATTAATTCTTTAAGTTGTAATGCTAGTTCAGTTCAAGTCTGAAAACAATTTTATTGATCTCAAGAATGATTATAATCCTGTTCCTTTGTCTACATATAAAATTCAAATAATAATTTGTAAGCTTTAAGTTATCAAAACCAACTGGTTACATTAGAAACCAAAATAATTAGCGTTTTTCTTATTGGTAGAATACTGACTATACAAAGTTAAATAAATAAATGAATATATATATATATATATATATATATATATATATATATATATATATATATATATATATATATATATATATATATATATAAATTTGGTTGTAGGTCCACAGAGAGAATAAAAATATTTCAAAATAGGTAGGTCCACGAAGAGATTTGTATTTTTAAATTTATTTACTTTTTATTTAAAATAAATAAATAAATAAATTTTAAAAATACAAATCTCCACGTGGACCTACCTATCTTAAAATATATATATATATATATATATATATATATATATATATATATATATATATATATATATATATTATGATAAATAATTTGTACGATGATATCTGACTATATAGTTAAAGAATATGTTGAAATTATGAATTGCCAGTAATGTAGATAAAAAATTGTACAAAAACTATTGAAAGCTTGAAAAAATGGTTGTTGTTCAAATACTTTTAAACATCATTGATCATGAGTATGATGGAGTTGTTTGTAAATCTAAAACAAAGTGGTGTTATCATGGAACTGATTCAAACAATGGAAATGTTGAAAAACAACCATTGTAGATCACATCATTGTGACTTCACCAAAGATTGCAAGATATTGCATATGTATATAAATATACTTTATGACTTTTAGGAAATTGCATTTCCAATACCGCCAATTGCAAAACTAACATATAATTCTTGCATTGGTCACACGAACATCAAACACTCTACAGATTAAGTTATCACTTAGTAAGTCTTAGTCTTATTTGTACACATATGAACCAACATTTCACACAAGACCATAGCTCTTACTAATATTTGACTGTTATTACTTGATAACACTAATACTAGAAGTTATCCTTATAAAGATGAAACGACTTACATTAGTCAAAATAACTTTTACCCTGGGAATGGGTGTTTTAAAGTGTATTTGATAAGTGTGTAATATCCAACAATCTTGATATAGTCACAGTCATACAATCCCTAATGACTATTTTTTCAACATTTAACCCAATCTATTCACACATGACGTCACCAGTAAATGAAGAATATTTCCATTCAAACATTCCTTTGTAACATCACAGCTTTCTGCATCCCCCCTATTGTATTTATATTCTTCATTGTGACCACAGAACTCGAGCTTCATTTTAAAACAGTTTGGGGCATCTAACTCATCAAGTAAGAAAAAAATTAATAAAATACTAAACAAACGATCTTTGGTATGTTTGATAGGTAACATTTATAAAAGTAAATATTTAAAGTGGATGTACCTATTTTGTCCCCAAAATGTTCTAATTCTCTCTCTCTCTCTCTCTCCCTCTCTCTCTCTCTTGTTTAGTTGTTTTATCTAAAATATTTTTTCGTGTTTTCTTATTAATCAAATGCTGAATTATAAAGTGCTACTCATTGAGATTTTATTCCCTGTAGATAAGATAAGTCCTTATATTCTATATTGACAAGAAAAATCTTTCCTTAATAATTTTTTAGAAACACTTAATCAACATTTCAATTTGAAATAATTTCTATTTATGTGTTTTGACAAGTGAAAATAAAGAATTGTTCTCTTTTCTTTATCAACTTAAAATGACTGGATGATACGATAAGGATTTCTAATATCTTAAATTCTCTTTTACTATTTATATTATTTTGATAAAAACTTGGTAAACTTGTTTGTTCCTTTGCAATTCTTAGTTTCCATTGACAATTGAAGGAAAATATTGACAGTTTTTGTTGAAAGCGATTGAAATCTGACATTAGTTAATATGACGTGTTAAAATTCTAATCGATCAGTTCGTAATAAATGTACCAGTTGAAATGAACATTTACAACCTAGAATAATTTGATCTCCACTCAAATCTTATGACTTTTAAAAACATGAATTGATTGAATTATTTCCTCAGACTTACTACCATTTCCAGTTAAGAATGAAAATATGATTATAAGGATCAACTTAGTGACAAATTACTAATTCCAACAAAAATCCCAATGAAGATTAACTTATTCTGATTTTAATCCATTTACGACTGTATAAAAACACATGATTAATAAGTGAGCATGCATGTATTTATGTAGAGGTGTATGTACATGCAAGTGTATGAGTGTGTTCATCAGTGTGCCGTTATCTAACACTGGTTTCTGTCTTGTTTGAATATACATATAATTATTGTATAATATCTATCTATCTATCTATCTATCTGTCTTAATGCTTGATTATAGAACACTCTGCATAAAACACATTTCCTTTCCAAATTAAAAAAAAAAAGTTTTTATACTTAATAAAATTCAGCTGCATAGATTTTTTTTTTATTTAAGTAAACATTTTCTTGACATTAAATCTATTTGCTTTTTTCAACAATAGTTGTTTGTTTTAAACAATGTTCAAGTGAATTTTGTGCGTCTATGAAAACTCTACGGTAATTAGACTGTCGAGTTATTGATATGTCACAGGTGTTGCCAGTAAAAATCGATTGGACCATAAAACGTGCTGAAGCAGCAGTTGCCACTAACTACCACATTTCATTGCTATATATGGATTGCAATGAAATCTCAAGGAACTTCTACTTGACCCTTAGCACAACTCTACCTTTACACAAAATGATTTATTTTAAAAATCGAGTCGAGATATTCTAACGGGATTTCGTCTTTTCTTGTGTTGTCAGCAGCTAATTAAAAGAAAAAAAAAATACATATATTTGGTATAAAAGGTAAATTACATTTATATAGACATTGTGACTGGAATATCTAATTGTATGTCGAAAGACATTAATTAGTGTTAAGAAATATGACAGGAAAATGAAAAAGAAGTTCTTGAAATTAACAATTTATTCGTATTACATATTCATTTCAACAACTTAGTTTTCATTGTTCCCTCATATTTCTTAACCCTAATTAATGTCTTATTGTAATTATCCAAATTATATATATATATATATATATATATATATATATATATATATATATATATAACTCACAGCAAAATAAAATGTAAAATATTAGATTAAAATCTAAAAGGGTGACAAATCCAGCAAAATTATCATAATGCTCTCAACACAACTGTGTAAAGAAAATATCAGAATAATTTTCAGATTTAAAATAAGATCCCTCATGACTCGGAGTTTCATGAAAACGATTTCCTAGAAGATCGTTTCCATGAAAGTCCGAATTATTTGAATATTTTTATAATTGGAATATATATATATATATATATATATATATATAGGAGTCGTGTCTGTTTTGGTATATACGTGTGGACTTATAACTCAGAAAGGAGATGTCATTTAGCATTAAAATCATGCATACACATTTTGATATGTTTATAATAAGGAAAAGTCCAAAATAGATTTATGGAAAAAAAGGGAGACTCTTAAGACCAACCATGTTTGAATATCATATGGATTACATTGGCGAAATTTGAAATTAATGCTTTTCCGATTATTATTCTTTTGTAATTTAGTTCTAATAGTAAAAAAAAAAAAAAAAAAATTCTTAATTTTAGGGAAAAGTAAAAAATCCTGAAAATATTTGAAACCAAGTGGTACCTTTTTTTGAAATACATTTTTAACAGTAAAGCAAAAAAAAAAAAAAGACGTTGCGATACAAAAAAACATCTTTATATTCTTCGTTTCTTTTTATTGTAGCAACTTATAAAGTTACATCTTTAGAGAGTAAAAAAGAAAAAGAAAAAAATGAAACGAAAGAATTGTTTATCGATAAGTAATACTTTTCATATTTCTTAAATCAGCGTAAGTTAAAAACTTAAAAAAACTGTTAATAGAATGGCCAAATACGCAAAATTTTCCACCTTGAAGTATGGAGACATTTTTAATTATTTGTTTCTTTTTATTGTTACATTTTTATAAGTTAAAAAAAATTACACAAGTACATTTTTCATCACTGTAACAGGCAGGTAATTCCGGTATGTTTTACGAAAGTTTTTGTCATATTCAAAGAAAAAAAATGGATAAAAAAAAAGAAAATCTTTCTAGCTATCCATGAGTTTAAAGTTACACTTTTAGAAATAATATTTTAAATATATAAAAAATTCCAAAATAAAAATAAAAATTGGGATACGTGAATTCTTAGATTCTTTTATTGGAAAGTTTTTAAAGGGTAAATAAAAATTTTAATTAAAACTATATTGGTTTTCGAAAGTTAAAGAACTAAAAAATTGTTCTGCAACTAAACACTAAGTGTAAAAAAAAAAACAAAACAAAAAACAAACAAAAAAAAAAACTTTTTGGAGACGAAAAGAAAAACGATCCCATGAAAATATTTTAAACCTCTCGGCAATACTTGGTCATTCATTTTTATATACTAACTTAAATATACACTAAAAAGGAATTAAAAACAACTGTTAATTGAATAAAAGAACACATTTCATTTGAATTGATAGGTAAAGTCTTTCAATTACAAATAAGGACATATTTTAAATTCTTAGCTTACTCCTCTCTCTCCACTTTGTATCTTACTTATAGGTGTTTATAAGATAATTTTTGTCCGGTCATGGAACGGGCACTTCTGCTAGCATATATATATATATATATATATATATATATATATATATATATATATATATATATATAAACTTTTTATTTATCTGTTATGAACATAAATTACTTTTGAAACTGATTAGTTTCATATTTAACCAAAAAGTGTTAAATCTTTGTTTTTCTTAGTTTATGATATAATGAATAATAAACTACTCACACGTTCCTATCATGATTGTTAATCTTCAACCAAATTTTTGAATTTGTTGATTTGACTTTGAATTTTTTTTTATATCTCTTCGTTCTCTCTAGGCTTACTTAACTTTCTACGTATTCTTTGGGTTCTTTTATTTGGCAAGGATGCTTTTTTCTTGTAATCTCATTTTTCTTTAATAGCTATTGACTCCCATTGCCTCTTGGTTTGGTTGGCATGCACTTAACGGCTGCACATATATGGGTGGTAACAAAGTTTTCATATTCGCAATTCGGAGTATGTCTTCAGATGTCTCCTGAAGAGTATTAAACTTGTCTCTTACAGTTACCATATTTTGATTTTTAATATTACGATTGATGAGTCACTCATATCGTTAGCTTCTTGTTTCTGCATAGACTAAGGCAAATCTTTGTCGAGATAATTCTATTATCGGAAGACACTCCTTCAAAAGAAGACTATGCCTTACAGTGCTATTTATCCTCTTCTTGTTTATGAATGTAATCTAGCGGTATTTGTCCTCCATCACACCATGTGACACAAGGCTTTTTAAAGGTGGGTCCGGGCGCAGAGCTGTAACCCACAGGCACCTCGAGCCCCGTCGGTTCTCTCCTAAAAAGGGGCGCCTCAGACGTCAGGCGATAAACCAAACCCCTCCGAAGAGGGTTAAAGCCTGGGGGGACGCCCCCCATGAGGCTCGAGGTATGTCCAGTGACGAGACACACCCGACCAGATCCGTGTCGCCAACACCACGACCGGTCGAAGTGCGTCCCATCAACTGGATTATGCTAGTAAACGAATTAACAGGCTATGAATATATAATCTAGCTGTACTTTAGAGTTAATTGGGTGGAGTGCAGGTCCATAGTTTTCTCTGCCTCTTTTTGAATTTAGAGACTTGACATACAAGCCTGTTCTCGAGTTAAAAATCTGCTAGATATTCACCATTTCTGTTTGGCGAGTTGTGTAAGCAGAATTTTTTATTTCTATCTTTGCCGATATGAACATTCATGTCGCCACCAATGATTAGAACGTTGTGTTTTGGAATGTGTCGGACAATGGAAGATAGCTCGTTATAGAAGATGATGATGTTAGCATTGTTACGGCTCGAATAAGAGACACTTGTTGTGCAGAGTTGCCATTGAATGAAGCACAAATCATTTTCGGTTGGATTCTCGCTATACTATTTAGTGATTTTACGACTGATAAGCTTTCCTACACCCCCTATAGTGGCATCGACGAGTTTTTCCATGAAGATGCTGAGGCAGATGTCCATCCATTACCAGTATCATGGTATTTTATTTCTTGCTCGCTATAGTAGAATCTATATTCGTGTATACATGATGTCTATATTATGTTCGGCTGCAGATGCTGTTAGTTCAGGTAATAGTTTACTGTGTTTAAAGTCCTTATGTTAAATGTCACTATGCTGCTAATGCTTTTGCATCTAAGTAATTTTCGTTTGGGTTTGGGCTCTGTAGCTGATTTTTCTAACACTGGGGTCAGTGCTCCAACTTCAGCAGTACGTGCCCCTTATTTACTCGCGTGAAGAGCTAAACAGTTTGGACGTACCATTTGAAGTAGAGTCATGATAATATTTAGTTGGCTGTTTTTTGCCTTATCAATAGACGCCACCCTTAAAGATGAGTATCAGTAGGCTCTTGACTAAACTATTTGATTCTGGCCGTTGACTAATGAGCATCTGGAAAAGCGCGCCGTTGATCCAACTTTGGATTCCTCCATCTCAATTCACATCCACCATGCAACATTCCATGGTTTCCATTGTTATATGCTTGAGTAACTGGTAAAATACTTTTCTCCCTCAAAGACTGTAATTCAGTGACAACCCGAGGCAGGATATCTCAATGTTTATGGGGAAAAAAAGAAGACAAAAAAGAAAAAAATGAGTTCCTCTTCTTTTTAAGTTTTAACTTAGTAAAAGTTCAACTATCCTATTTTAGTTTGATCTGGTACATGTAGGATTATTTCATTCTATCATTTCACTTAGATAAAATCATGATGGATAAATTGATTCGGAGTTTTCTGATGCGATGGAATTTTTTTTTATTTTGGTAAGTTTTTCGTTTTATTTCTACATGCTATTAGAATTTTCAGTATCTTTATTCCCTTTCTTCAAAACGCAACTCGTGAAGGAGAATAATAACGAAACTATCACTTCAAGCGAGAAACTTTACCTTTTATAATATTCACAGAGAATAAAATAGAAAGTGTATTTCATTGTTTGTCAAAGTGAGTAGAACGCTACGTACTGCACGGACCACTGGGAATTATTTTGTATAGATTTAAAAAACAAATTTCAGCATGCCTTAAAGATAGGTCTGAATTAAACGTAAGTTAGGAACTTCAAGTTTTTGATATCTTGTTTAATTTCATTATTAACAGGAAATCCTGGATATTTTGGACAAAAGAAAAGAGATTTAATTATTGAAGGACAACGATATATTTTAAGTAAAGCGTATCGAGAAGTTTTTAGAAATAGAAAAGAAACCTCAAAATACCCCATTTTAAAGAAAAAGAAACTCGTGACGAATGTATTGAGATCTAAGACTAAGTATTAAAAAATCTTGAATATGATTTAAAAAGTTTGTTACTTAAGCAGTCAACGTTGTAAATGATGCGTTTCACGAATTCATTAAAGTTATAAACATCAAATCCAGTGGAATGCGAACCCAACAATATCTTAAAAAGTCGCCAGCAGTCGCTTGGTCTGCTTATACTTTTTGAGTCATCCCAGTTAAATAATCCATAAAAGTTTGCTGATCTCATTGCAATTTGACTTACAACAAAAATCACAGCAATGTCGACGACGATGATGATGATAGCAAATGTTTTGTTGTGTTATTTTTGAAATCAGATTAAAAATATCAAATAATTATCCATTTTGACTGTCAGTATACTCAGAATTACTCAAGAGACGATGGCTTATCTAACGGCTCAGAAAACAAGGCGGGTGGGGGTGAAGAAAAAATTAAATCAGCATGTTAAGTTGAAATTAATGTGTCAACGAAAATGGTTATTTGTTCAACATTAATCTATTCTCTCCCAGTAGACACACATATTCCAAGTGGGATAGTTTCGTGGTGTGCAATAAATTTGATATCTCGACATTTCGGCATACACCATATTTAAAAACATAAGCTGATATTAGTAATAGACGTTCCTGGGTGAGAGTCATTAATTTTAGAACAAAGCGGACTATTAGAACCCTCAGAAGATGAAACTAACAATCACGATATGGCGACGAACCGGACGGTTTAATTTCCTGATAGGTTTGTGGTAGGGAATAGAGACATGTCTGTCGCCATTGGAAAAGGACGAACATTAAACGTGAAGGAAGAAGAGCCCAATGGGAAAAGAACAGCCTTGTTTAAGGAGGAAGCAGAAAAGCCCTAAGACGGTTACTCTTGTCGCACAAATATTCCAATCAATACATGCCTCTATTTACATTGAAAAATCTTTTGTTATATGTAACAGAATATTGACAAACTCTTTCAACATTCGTTTCATTTGATGTAAAGCTTCCACAAGAAAGATGACTAAGACTTTAATAATTTTTTAAACAATAGAAGACAACAGACATTTTTATTTCTTATTGTAAATCGACTATTTATTACTTTTTTCAGATTAAATCATTGAACATTCTTCAGTATTGAGAGATTTTGTTTACAACCGCATCTATACGAAACAAAGACAATTTTTCCAAATATTTATTGAAAGAATAGTTACCCCAAAATCTTGCGGGAAGTTTCTGTGGTGTAGTGGTAAATGTGCTGGACTGCAACATCGTACGAAGCGAGTTTAAACTCCAATCGGGCTATTGCGTTCACTTTACAACTAAAGACTTTGGGGAAAAAAACTGAATCCCCGTATCCTCCCAGCTATCAGTTAAATAGTATCACGACCATCCTTCTGCAATGATGTCTTTGACATTTGATAACCCAAGAAGGTTGATATGCCATTAAATAAAGAACTGGCCCAAACCAAACTAAGATTTTGACATCAAAAGTTTAAAACTACCAAACAGTTCCAAATTTGTTCGACAAATTCTCTGACACATAAACAAAATTAGAAAAATATCCGAGAAAAATCTGTGAATCTTTATTATCTTTTAGACTATTATGGAAAAATTTAACATGCAAAATAGTGTTTTATGTTACAAAATTAAGATAATAGAAAAGGAAAATAGAATAGACAGGAAAGGGGTATGTCATCATCATCATATCCATTTTTTTTCTCATAAAGTGAAAAGAAAGGGGTATGATGATGACATATGGTGGAAGGAAAGGGATATGACGATGATATAATCAGATAAGAAAGAAGTATGACGATGACATAAGGTGAAAAGAAATGGGTATGACGATAATATAAGGGGATAGGAAAGGGGTATGACGATTGTAGTAATAACACAGACTATTTCTCTTCGCACAAGATTACAACCCCTTGGCGTAGGAATACAAACACACACTTTGCTGATTTAGAATAAAATATGCCTTAACGAAAGCATGCATGCCTTATGTTGTTCTTAAGACTACTAAGCCTAATAATGAATACTAACACCCACAGCAACAATATATTACATGGTGGCAGCTGGGATGATAAAAAAAGACATTTAAAGGCTTAAAAAACGAAAACAATATTTAAAGGTTTAAAAAACGAAAACAACATTTAAAGGCTCCCCCACCCCGAAATCCGTGTATAGAGAAACAAACCAAAGACACTGCTGGACAAAAAAAAAAAAAGCCCAACCAACTAACTCGGAAAAAAAGCAACAAAACGTTGTTTTTTACAGAATTTAGAAAAAACCTGTAAGGTAAATAATTCAAACTCCTTTTTAATTATTGCCACGTGTGTCGTTTTTTTACGTGATACCGCCCTCTTGAATTTGTATATGTTTTTGTAAACACGTTCAACGTAGAACATTTATAATGGCTAATAATGATATCCCTTATATGGACTGGCAATCCTCAAATCTTGCTGAAACATTTAAATTGTTTAAACAGCGGCTGGAGTTGTATTTTGTTGTCAATAAAATAAAAATAGAACCACAAGTAAACTACATACATTGAACAACTCGAACCTAAAGAAAATTTCAGAATAAACCGTTTGAAATTGGTGACTTATAAACAGGAAGCTGAGGAATCATTAGACGACTTCGTCGACAGATGCAGGCGAATGACTCAGAGATGTTCGTTAACAGAACATGAGCATCAGCAACGGATAATAGAACTCATTATCGCCTGCACTCCCATTGCAGACTTCCAAAAGGAGTTACTAAGAAAAAACTACACACTAACCCTGGAAGAAACTGTTAGTATTGGCAAAACATATGAAGCTTCCAACATTCACATTAAACAACTGAGAGCTATGGTGAATAATAATAATGTGGATAATACTAATATACAAGCCATAAGAACTCCAACACGTTCTACTATGTCAAATAAATGTCTCAAATGTGGTAAAAGCCATGCTTTTCACCGTGAAGCTTGTCCACCATTCGGATCAAAATGCAACACATGTGGTAAGGCAAACCACTTGGTATCAGTATTTTTGTCAAACGGAACAAAACCAAAACAAAAGCCGAGGTCATAAAGCAGAGAACTCAAACCCCCCAAATCTCACTATTAACCACAATATAGGAGATGACAGTGCATGAAAATTGATGCAGTATACAACAACAGAGAAGCTGACGTTCAATTGTATTAATATGACCCAAAGAGATGAAGCTTTTGTACTCATTAACATTAAATTGCCGAATCGAAATGGCATCCACAAGTTGCGTCTGAAGATCGACACAGGGGCACAAGGGAACACCCTATCAGTTTCTACATTCCGTAGAATGTTCCTAGAAAAATTGGACACAGATTGTTTCCCAAACATAAAAAAAAACAATTTATCAACAAAAAACAAACAAACTGATAGCTTATAACGGCACACCAATAAAATGCTTTGGTAACATCAAAATACCCTGTCAATACAACAAATCAGACTGGCATGTCAGAACCTTCCACATTGTGGACGAACAAGGGCCAGCTGTACTAGGGCTACCATCGTTAGAACAGCTCAAACTAATTACCCTTCACTGCACAGTCAAGAAAGAAGATGCGTTCCAAACTCCTGCAGCAACACGGATAAGTGCAACCAAAGACCTGATGCAGATGTATCCTGATCAGTTCGACAAAATTGGTTCCATGCCAGGTGCAGTCAGACTATCGGTTAACAAAAACATACATTCACATATTGACGGACCGAGAAAAACCGAAATTGCACTTAAAGACTATATAAAACAGGAGCTTGATTACATGGTCAAAAATAAGATAATAAGGTGACTGAACTTACAGACTGGGTTTCAAGTCTAAGATACTCGCATAAAAATGATAGGAGTTTGAGAATTTGCCTAGACCCAAGACACCTTAATACATCGCTCAGAAGACCACACCATGCAACACTGACCATAGAAGAGATAACACACCATTTTACAGGCGACAAGATATTCTCTAAACTTGACGCCAACGCTGGTTATTGGTTTATACATCTCGACACTGAATCACAATTGTTAACAACGTTCCAATCCCTTTATTGCAGGTACTGCTTTCAGCGGTTACCATTCGGATTGAGCGTATCACAAGACATCTTCCAAATGAAGATGGATCAAATACTTGAGCAAGTTGATGGCGCTATAGGAATCGCTGATGACGTCGTTGTCTATGCTAAATCAGAAGAAGAACGCGGTAAGATTCAACACAGGCTCATGCAAATAGCCGCCGAAAATGGTTTTGTGTTCAATTCAACAAAATGCAAAATCAAATCAAAAAGCATATCTTTCTTCGGAATGATATATAGTGAAAATGGTGTCAGCCCTAACACAGAAAAGCTAAAAGACCAGCAAAGCATGCCGTACCCAACATGCAAAAAAGAGCTACAAGAATTCTTAGGTCTTATCACATACCTATCACCGTTTATTCCTAACCTGGCTGACAAGACCCATATTCTACGAGGACTGTTGAAGAAAGATGCACCCTTTTTATGGGAAGAACACCACAAGGAATGTTTTGAGAAACTCAAAACAGTAATCAGTCAAGACTCAACGTTTACGTACTTTAACACAACTGAAATACCAGTATTACAAACTGATGCAAGCCTGAAAGGACTTGGAGCTGCACCAATACAAATCAAAAAACCTATCGCATATGCATCAAAGTCTCTAACAGACGCAGAAAAACGGTATGCATGCATAGAAAGGGAACTTCTTGCAATTAAATTTGGTGTCCAAAGATTTCATATATATCTATATGGACGTCAATTTAAAGTACTCACTGACCATAAGCCACTTGTCATGATACTACAAAAGCCACTTACTAGTACACCCCCTAGATTACAGCGAATGATAATTAAGCTACTGGGATACCAGATGCAAATCGAGTACATTCCAGGACTGGAAATGACTCAAGCTGATAGTCTGAGCCGTCTCCCTAGCACTGAAAATACCGATACAGTCGACCTAGACATTAGAGTAGATTCAGGAGTGAACGCCTGAATGAAATAAGAAAAGAAACCAAGGCTAATCATGTACTTGATCAACTACAAGGAATCATAACGGCTGGATGGCCAGACACAATTAAAGGATTTACCACTCGTAATACGGTCATACTGGCCATACAGAGATGAACTATCTGTCAACGATGGTATCATCATGAAGGGATCAAGAATTATTATTTCTGAAACCCAACACGGACTATTTCTCTACGTGCAAGATTATAACCCCTTGGCTTAGGAATACATACAAACACTCTGCCGATTTAGAATAAATATGCCTTAACTAAAGCACGCAAGCCTTATGTTATCTTTAAACCTATCAGCCTAATAATGAATACTAACACCTCCAACAACAATATATTATAACGATGACATAAGCTGATTGGAAAGAGGTATGACGATGACACAAGGTGAAAAAAAAAAGGTATGACGATGACATAAGGTGAAAAGAAATGGGTATGACGATAATATAAAGGTATGACGATGACATAAGCTAATAGGAAAGGGGTATGATGATGACATAAAGTGGAAAGAAAGGGGTGTGACGATGACATAAGATGAAAAGAAAGGGGTATGACGATGACATAAGCTGTAGAAAAAAGGGGTATGACGATGACATGAGGTGATAGGAAAGGGGTGTGACGATGTCATGATCCGATAGGGAAGAGGTATGACGATGACATAAGCTGATAGGAATGGTGTATGATGATGACAAAAAGTGGAAGGAAAGGGGAATGACGATGACATAAGGTGGAAAGAAAGGGGTATGACGATAATAAAAGGGGATAGGAAAGGGGTATGACGATGAGATAAGGTGAAAAGAAAGGGGTATGATGATGACAAAAAGTGGAAGGAAAGGGGAATGACGATGACAAAAAGTGGAAGGAAAGGGGAATGACGATGGCATAACTCAAGTTCAAGTATAGTTATGAGGTAATTCGTTTGTTATTGCTGATTTATATGCAAGTCTCTGAACCTTTTTAAGCTTCAACAATATCTACTATACATATACTGGAACGATAAAAAATACTGAATTTATGTTTAACTGATTATCCACGTGTTTATTTATATAAGACCTAAGAAGTTTTAACGCGGGAACCCACTGGTAGCGTATGCATTACCAAGGACAAGAATTGTTCAATACTCTTGACCAGAGTCATGATGGCATCAAACGTTTCATCTGCGGATATTTCAACTGCAGATATTTCCATCCCAGATATTTTGACCTCATATTGAATTACGTATATTGAGGAGAATGGTGATCTTTAGGGTACATATTGATAAAATTAACTAACAAACTAACTAACTAACAATATATATATATATATATATATATATATATATATAAAGGTATTCAGAGGATTTTTTTTTATTGTTGAACGATTTGCCGCATTAAACGTTTCGGTTTTTACATTAAACCATCATCAGGGCAATGTTAATTTGTGATACTGTATCTTCTAAATTATAATGAAACAAAAAATAATGAAAAAAAAAACAAACTTTTAGCAATTCATAGCCATTTGTAGCGTTCTGTTTCAAAACTATATGTTCGAAGTGTTCGCAATTTATTTTTTAATCTCAACGTATTTACTAAAAAGGTCTTTTCCACCTATTCTCTTTCTCTATTTCTTTCCTTTTTCTTCACTTCCTTTATTTTTTTCTCTTATGTCGCTATGTGTAATTTGAGAAGAATTATGACTAGAAGAATTATTGAAAAACATTAAAAGTGAGTAAAAAATGATGATAAAAAACTGACACATTTAAATCAGGGATCTGGTTATTTTTCAGCAATAATTCGACAAAATGGAGAGGTAAATTGAAAAAAAGAGTATTCGTTTTATAGTATTTTCCTTAGAAATAATGCTAGATTCAACAATTTTTCTGTGTTTTTTGTTATGCATATCAACTAACATTTTGGAATTTTTAAAATTAAAGTTGTGATTAGTTTCTAAATTGTGTCTGATTAAAGCATTCTTTTTGTCACCGATTTTATGTCAATTTTATGTTAGTAAATTTGTTTTTTGATTGCTCATGACGTTTCTCTCACATTTTTTTTTATTACATGCTATGCACTGGACAGAGTAAACACATAAATCAAATCTGATGTTAGTATTGTTATTTTTATTATTGATTATATTTTTGTTTTTGAACAGTTTGTAACAGTTTTAATTTCAAGGTTGTTTAAATTGTTTTTCGATGATGCTTGTGTTTGAATTATTGAGTAATATATTGAAGTTAAAGATTATTATTGGAAAAATTCTTCTTATTAGAAATTTTTGGAAAATATTTATGTTTGTGAATTTTAAAAGCTTTTGCTTTAGAACGTTGTAAAAAGGATTTAAGATATTGGAATTGTGCAAAGAAGTTTATATATATAGTTTTCTATATAGTCTCTCTTTTGCCGTCTCTCTCTTAATCTATTTATTTATATATTCTTCCGGTTAAACTGTAGGTCGGCATCCTTCAAAATTATAGTTTTCCAAATCCATCGACGGAGCTACTTATGCAGTAAAGATATATTTAAAAAAAAATTGCTACTTGAAGTTTCACGCTAAGAAGCGATCTTCAGTTAACGGAAAAAAATTTCCTTTGTTACAAACAAATGTGAACGCACTGTTATCAGTATGTTTACATATTTGTGAGTGGTGACTACTTTTATTACTTGAAGTTCGATTCTTTTCATTACAATTTGTTCATCTTTTGATACGTTTTTACTATTTATATGAGGAGTGCCTAAAAATAAAGAAACTGGTGTCACAAATATATATATATATATATATATATATATATATGTGTGTGTGTGTGTGTATGTATGTATGTATGTATGTATGTATTTCAAATCCAAAAACAATTAACATGGCTTTCTTTTTAAAGTTATCCCCCTAGAGTCTAATGCAGTTTCCTGTCCGTCTCTGTCACGCTTCTATACCCAGCTTCTAGGATTCTTCTGGGGTGCCCCTCAGCTCCCTTGTTATAGCCCTTCAAAATCGATCATCTTGATCTTTTTGAGTTTGGGGAAAAAAGTTACACGAATGCCCAGTGCGTTGTGAACAGAAGCATTATCGTGGCGAAGCAAATTTTTCCTGTTACAACTCCCACCTTTGAGCGAAAGATTTCCTTGAAGATTTTCGAATTGATCGTCGTCGACAATGCCCCGCTTATAGAAAAACGCGATCAAGATGACTTTGAATTTTGACTCTGGTGACCTCGGAGATTTCTACTGATAGCTCTGGCGCTTGGTTTCCGGAACGTTCTCAAAAATTCATGTCTCATCACCAGTGATGACATTATGCTCAATAATGTCCTGACATATCTCTATGTAGCGCTCTTGATCGTCGTCATTTAGTTGTCCCATTTTTGTGCAGACTTTCTGCATGTCTAAATCTTCTAAAAATTGTCCTTTGTCATGTCTAGCTGACTTGTTATCATTTGAACAGTCAATCCATATAGCCACACACCATCTGGCTTACCCGCTCCCCGTTGACCTCAGTCCTGCTTATTGAAGGCCTCTCACCCCAGGAGTCATATTTTACCTACTCGCGTCCTTCTTTGAACCTCCTGTGTGAATCAGAAACGCTTATATTATCTCCATATACTTACTGAAGAATTTCAAGTTTTTGTGGCGGAGTTTTCCCCAACCGGACCAAAAGATTTCTGGTTCATCGTTTGTTCCTTAAAGCTCATAGCAGAACGAGCTGAAAAAGAGGAGGTGTAAACAAAAGCATTTGAAAAAATAAAAAATGTAATGGTGGTAGAAATCCAAGATTAAAGATATATACTCCCAACATATTATGTCAAATAATGACACAATTCACCTATCCCAGTTACTTTTTAGACAAACATCGTATATATATATATATATATATATATATATATATATATATATATATATAATCTGATTATCTTCAAAATCGCTAAACACAGTTTCAAAAATCCGTGGTTGTAGCTCAGTACTGCAAAATATAAAGTAATAAAAAATAAACAAAACAAAAACGAAAAAAACAAAAATCCAATCCCCAAATAGAACAAAGCAAAGCAAAGCAAAATACCCACAAAACAAAAATCAGCTAAACAAAATGATAATAATAATAATAATAATAATAATAATAATAATAATAATAATAATAATAAAAACGATCAAGACTTGGCATATATCTTTAATAATAGTAGTATTTAGAGAGTTAAAAAAAAATTTGAATGGTTCAATGTTCAATGTTCAATGTCTGAGTCATGAGAAAAAGCCTAAGTTAATTTTTGAAATGCCTTAATTGACCACGGAAATATTTTTGTCAAATGTATTTCAGTCTTAGTTTGTAAAGGAATTTGGAGGACTACATCTCACTGCAACCCTTCCAAACCCTATAGCTGTCAATTTCAAACATAACCCTCGATTTTTAATACCAGCGAATGGGATGCTCTGTGACATTGGCATAGAATTATTTTAATGCTAAATGTGTGTCTCATGTACTGGGAAATATTCTAAATATATATTTCTTAGTAAAGGATTGTTATCAAATAGGTTGTCGGTGTATAGTATAACATCGTTCCAAAATACAAGTCGCAACCTCGTAGTGCTGTGTTCGTATATATATATATATATATATATATATATATATATATATATATATATATATATATACACGTAAGTAAAGATATGAATGTTTGCATAAATATACGCCTACTAAAATACGGGAAAAATGAAAAGAACAAAAAAACAAAAAAACAAAAAACAAAATAAAAACAAATAAACAAAAACCAAATAAACAAAAAACAAAAACAAAACAAAAACCAAAAAAACAAAAATCAAAAACAAAACAAAAAAAATAAACAAACAAAAAGTATCTAACAATTTTTTTCATTGCTAACAAAAGATATCCTGTTCGAATTGTCAAGAAAAAAAAAGGTGTAATTTCGAAACGATTATTTCCGAATTATTTCCAAGCAAAATAGATTCATCACTGTTGAAAGCAAATTTTAATTTTTAATTTTGTAAATTACTGATATTTACTAATAAAGATAATTCAAATCATCAGGAGCACTCCACCTCCAAAAAAACAAAACAAAACAAAACAAACAAAAAACAAAAACAAAACAAAAACGAAAACAAATACTACAACGAAAACAAACAAACAAACAAACAAACATAAGAAAACCACAACCAAAATCAAAAACAAAAAGGTAAAAATGTTGCATAGTCACAACCATATACAACTATACGTATACATATACATGCATGCAGAAACATAGTCAACACAATAATGACGAACGAACACACTTCTTTAGAAAAATATACCTCTCACACTTTATTCTCGAAATGGTTGCGAAAGGGTTATGTGTGAGAGGTGAGTTGGAGACTGAACAAACTGCAACATATTGACCCCCAAAATTCCTCTGTCTTTAGCAGCACTTCTTTCTCGTTCTGCTGGGCTGCTCAATCGGAGGTCCTGAGGGCCCATAGCCCTCTGCTGGGTGCTGGTTCTCTCTACAGCATCTTATCTCCAACTAACTGACTCCAAACTTCAACTAACCGAACCTGTCTGTGGCCCCGGGTTATATCATTGTTTGACATCCACCTGCTTCCTGTGAGCCTCACATTTGCACCGAATTCAACCCGTCCACGGTCAAGGCTATACCCTGATATCTTCGACCGGATGCACCTGTTCCTTGATTGACGGCTGGGTCGAAGGTCAATATGTTACCAAAAAAATAAAAAAACATATATAGAAAAAAGACAAAAACATGATATAGCGACAAGAAAAAAATTCTCACAATAATTGTTGTATTTCATGTATGAAATTTGTCATGAAATAATAAATAATAAATAGTTGTTTTATTTACAAATAACAAAAACAAAATAAAAGATCAACTCAAAGAAAATGAAATAATTTATTAATTCATCGTTTAGAACCATTAATTTTGAGAAACATTTATATTTAATCCTATGAAATTTTAATTTTTTTCAAAGTATCCGTCATTTGTATCACTGTTTTAGTTTTCGAACGTTTTATCAAAATATTTTGCCACAACATTTTCAGTATCATCTCTCATTTCAGATTTTTCCTTAAATTTTGTTCCTAAATTTCCACCCTTGATTGATATAATCTACTAAAATAGAATATCATTGTCGGTGTAATGAAAGAAAAATCGATCCTTGTTTACATTTGAATGGTTCATTTCGAATGCATCATGTAATTTAAAGAATTACTACTGTTCAGTTTGAACGTAGCGATACATAATCTTTCAAAGTATTTTTGATAATCGAAAGAAAGTTATATAATAATTATTAATGAGCAAAAGTAGGAGCAAAAATTAACGAAAAAATTTCAAATTTACCTTTTCAATGAAAAAGATAACAGCCAGAACATCAGAGAGAGAGAGAGAGAGAGAGAGAGAGAGAGAGAGAGAGAGAGAGAGAGAGAGAGAGAGAGAGGCTGCAGTCAGAAAGGAAGATGCTAATATCATTACTAGCATCTTTCTTTCTGACAGTTGCCTTGACGATGAAAAGTTTGAATTAGAAAAATAGAATGTTAAATCAACATTAACTTCCCAAATATGAAAATTCACTTATAGCACTATATTATCAACGGGGATTTCCCGTGGCTTAGTGGACAGGGATATCATAGTAAGTAAATCCGAATTCCAGTTGTGCTATTACTTTCACTTTTGGACATATACTTTGGGAAAGTACTTGAATCTACTTGTCCTCTCCAGCTATAGTGTTAGTATTTTACCCAACTGAACCACTTCTGTTTTTCTACAAGGATGACTTTAGCATTAAATAACCAATTAAAACAAAAAAACTGAAACTCCATTATCAAAACATGTATCCCACTACCTCTGTAGCAAAGCTGTTAAAACAAAAGCAGGGAGAATAATTTTTCTGTTAATGAAAAAATAAAAAAAAGTGCATAGAAAAATGTACTGCACTTAGTGAATTGTTTGATAAAAACAGTTTAATAAGTTATTGTGGGATAGAATTAAGAAAATTATCAGTCAACACAATTTGAAAATGTTAAATGAAAAGACAATAACCAGAATACTTGAAGCAACTGTAGGGATTGGGAAATTTTCTCTTGGAATGGTAATTGTTTGAATGATAAAGTCATATATAAGGTCATTGTCAGAAAGGACGGTTAATAATGCTAATGATGAAAGGCTATAGATTGGTGCTACAAAATTAAATTAAAAAAATATATTGTATAACAATGCCCCGAGAGAAATTAGTATAATAGAAACTTAAATCAAACCTACAGATCCATCCAATATATAGTCTCCAATCTTGTTGACGTTATTTTGTTTTACTTACATTAATGACACAAAAATACCACAATTGGGTCATTCTTTTTGGTGAGTGGTCATTTAAAAAGAGATTTGTAAATTTGAATTTTTCTTAAGAATCCCGTAGTGAACGCAGTTTCATTGCTACCTCCATAAATGAGATTAAATTTCAAATTTATGATGTCGAGTAATAAAAAATGTTATTGCCTTGAAAAAAACTTTAAATAAAAGTTTATGTTCATTATTCATCTACACATGATTTCTTAGTTCAATAGTGCAAGGATATTTGAAAGAATGTAGCATCTTTTGGCTAAAATATCAGTTTTGATGAATTACTGAGATAAAAAATCCCTTTCAAATTATGCTTTTTTTTATTCTAATGTAAACTCTAGCTACTGATATATCTAACAAGTTTTAGTATAAATTTTCACTCTTTAATATTATTTTTGCCGATTCTTTGTCCTAATATATCACTGTGAATTTAAAGGTACACTTTCTCTATAGCCACATAGACAAATTTCTAATGAAGCTTGGTGATTTTATTGAGAAACAAAAGAAGAGGTTTCATTAGAATATAAAGGTGATGGATGAAAAGTATCAGGATAGATGGGACAGACATGTTGAAAATTGCACTCTTTGTAGATAATGGACTAATTATCTCCCTTTTGACTTAGGACTGCTAGAGGGTGCATGAACCCTTCTATTAATCTGCCTGCCCTTTTTTTCTCAGTTCCTGTAAGAAAGCCATGCCGAATAAATGGATTAGTTACCGTTTTTTTAAAAAATCATAACGATGTCTTGTTTGTAATTGCTTCTTGTATTGAATGTTGTTAGTTCTGTCACCATCAAAAGTTTAAGGTTGGGCGTTTTTCACTCATTCTATTACCATGTAGTGGTTCTACTGACTATTTCATTCAACAAGATTTGATGGCACACTGCTTTGGGAGTCTCTGCTAATACATGCAAAAGAAAATCGTATAAACAGCGTTTCTTTATGATTATGTAAATACCAAAATCAGTTCTGTTTTTATGCTATTGTACTTCATACAAAGCAATTAGCAATTTCAGGTATTTACTTTTGTATGATTTACTTTTGAATGATTTGAGACAACTTCCATGTGAGAAGACTGAATGAATATCTCATTTTTTACATATCTAAAAAATGTTTTTCAAAGAAGTTTAGAAACATTTATGATAAAATATATGGGTAAAATTAGGTTAGGTTATTTGATTTAATGGTATATCAACCTTTGATGGTTATTTAATACTAATTCATATATATATATATATATATTGGTACATACGAATTTAAAGAGGCGTATGCAAAATAGGAAGATTACAATACATGGAATTTATTTGTCAAGCGACAGCCATCATAAGTCGTTTAAACAACAATGTAAATAAGATAAATTAAAAGATGGGGGAAAGTGAGAATGATAGCAAGACCAAAGGGGAGGAAAGGAAAAAAATTTAAAACCGCCCTGAGTCAAGCAAAATTTTTTTCCCAGTAAGTTCAAGGAGTGCTGGAGGTTTTGCTTGCATAGAGTTGGCCTGAAAAATAGAATGTAAAGGGCTTCCAGGACCATTAAATGTTGTTTTGTCCTGGCTCTATGCAAGACACCAAAAAACTCATCGTTATAATTAACCTCACAACTATTTAAAGCATTCAAATGCTCACAGATGGCAGAATCGAGCAATTTGAATGCCCGGGTGTTGTACGGTTACGAATATTTCTTGGAATATGTTGTTTGACTCTAACCTCAAGACGTTGGGAAGTGCGCCCTATATATGTGGCATTATAGCAACATTGAAATTTATAAATTAAAATGCTTTGCTGAAAGATAGAGAGAACATTCTTATGAATAGAGCGAAATGCTGCTCAATTTGTAAAGATGGTTCGAACCACAGCAACATTATAACAGTATGTAACAGAGGAAGAAACCTAATCGGCAATCAACTGGCTAGGAGATCCAATCCAAAGAAGTCTAACATAAACTGGGCATTGCGATTTCAATAAATTCCATATATTGTAATCTCCCTATTTTGCATATGTCTCTTAGTATTTGCCTCTTCATATATATATATATATATAAGCAAATTTTACAAAAGACGATGGAACATCGTTTGTTATTTTTAATTGTAATTTTTCAAGTGTCCTTCTTCACCAATAATAACAAATTCACTACATCACCATATAAAAAGCCTACCAGGGACAATTCCACCCTACTTAACTACCACAGTGAATGACCCTCAAAATATAAAATGCCACTTATAAAAAACCTAATTCATTTTACATTTCATCTTACACAATATTTCACAAAGAACTTACCAACATAAAACAAACCCTAGTTAATAACAATTTCCCTGATAAACTAGTCGATCAACATATAAAACTATACCTTCTCAACATTCACAAAAATAATAACACTACCAACAATAACAACACTAACAAAATTAATCTATATAATAAAAATCAAATGCACTATAACTACAAGAACATTACAAAAAGACACATTAAACCGATCAAAAACCAAAAACAAATAAAACTTATCATCTACTACACTAAATTTAAAACATCAAACCTCATTGCTAAGAATTATACCAACTCAAAATAGTCATAAACCAAATCAATGTAGTTTATAAATTTATATGTCCATTTAAAGAGTGCCTCCGAAAAACAAAAACAGCTTTTACATTGGCTATGCAATCACAACATTATCTTGTCGTCTCACTTATCAACTTTCTGAAAATAGTGCCATAAAACAACATTTGATTATAAAACACAACGATAGCACTAACCAACTTATATCTATAGATGTAAGGAAGAATCTCACAGATAATACATTTATCATATATAAAAACAATAATAAAAAACGATTACAAATCCTAGAAGAAATATACATAAAAAATTAAAAAAATAAACAAACATAAATAAAATAGCATTTAACACAGGCCCCAACAGATAAGATATTTCTAATAACTAAAATCTCTAACTCTATTTGTAAAACTTTTTCCAACTGAATGTTTTAAAACAAAACACTGAAAACGTTCCAACTGACAAATTCAAAACAAGTCACAAATAATTAAAACAATAAAAAAAACCCAGTCAACACAAGCTACACTATCCTTGATGACAACCAAAAGTATGGTCGAAAGCGCGCCTTGGGTAAAATATATGGGACAAATTCCTTTAACACCTGGATCCCGACACACAAAAAAATAACAAGATGATTTGAAAAAATACAATTAATAATAAACAGTGTTCCATGGTCTTTAATAAAACTTGCTTGAATAATAACTTGCTGCCTAAATGTACACTCTTATATATATATATATATAGTCAATAGTTGGTTGGTAACTTTATTTTTGAACGATGGTTAGTGGTATTTTATGGCATATTAATCCTTGTGGGTTATTTAATGCCAAATCTTGATCACACACACGCTCGCGCACACATGCACACATATGTATATGATTTGTAAGTGATCAGTTTGTCAAAATGAATCAGAGTTCATTTGTTTGTAAACATTTAAATGGTTTCAAGTATTGTTATCTAACGATAATAATTCTATTCAATATCAATCAA
This sequence comes from Sepioteuthis lessoniana, assembly GCA_963585895.1. Taxonomy (NCBI): domain Eukaryota; kingdom Metazoa; phylum Mollusca; class Cephalopoda; order Myopsida; family Loliginidae; genus Sepioteuthis; species Sepioteuthis lessoniana. The sequence continues at coordinate 75,531,913 of OY757928.1, forward strand.
TTGTTTGCATAAAGATAAATGATTTCTTTTAATATTAATCATTAGTAAAGGATTGAAGAGTTGTATTTGTTCCATTGATGGGACCATAATCGGGACTAGCACTCCGGATCAGAGGAGACTAGAGAATAAAGGTAATGAAGGTGTACATTCTCCAAAGCTCCGGAACTGGAGCCTCACAACCAGATGGTTTAGTGTCATATGCAGGACACTCGCTGGGAAGGAGAGCGGTCTTACTCCTCTGTAGAGATGTAATCGGCGTATTCTATAGAGCTACCAGCTGACAAGGCGTAAAGGGTAAAATTAATTTCACCATCAAATGTAAAAGTGTATTCAATCTCTATTCTATAAAAAAATGCAAAGAATTTTTTAAACGCCTAGTGTGTATATATATATATATATATATATATATATATATATATATATATTCTAAAGTTTTCCTTATCAAATTTTATGTGAGTCAGTCACATAGAGAGTGACATTCTGAAACTTGAAGTGTTGGAAAACTTTCTGAGTTTTTATTAACTCACAGAGTTTTCCCACAACTCCATATTTCAATATTTATTGCATATTGTTCCACTTTTTAGGGTTTGGTTTTAGTTTTTACTCGTCATTCTATTATTATTTTTATTATTAGTTGTAGTAGTATTATAAACTCCTTGAGAGTTTTTCACATCAGCTAACGCTGATGGTCTTTCACTGGAGTTTGAGTGTCAAGTCTCCTCAAGTCTTCAGGACTTTTCTCAGTATTCTGGCCGATCTCAACAATGCAGTTGTTTAGATGGTCTCATTTCGTCCTGTTATTTCCAAGCCCTCCAGCACCTTTGCTAACTGTAGAAGAGCACCAATTACAATTGGTATAAACGTCGCTTTCATGTTCCACAGTTTTTTCAATTCCCAAGTAAGGTCGAGGTGTTTATCCTTCTTTTCAGTTTCTTTCAATTTTACTCAGTGGTCCGCTAGGACAGCAAAGTCCACAATTTCGCAAGTTTTCTTTTTTGTTGATTATTATAAGGTCTGGTCGTCTAGTCGTGATTAGGTGATCCGTTTGTAAGTCAAAATCCCAGAGGAGTTTATGTGAGTCATTCTTTAGGACAGATGGATTGTGCATATACCATTTGTTCGTACGGTCAAATTGAAATTTCTTGCACAATTTCCTGTGGATCGCTTTGCCCATCCAGTCGTGTCTAGTCTTATATTCTTTCTGTGCTAATTTGTTGCATTCGTTTATTATGTGATTGATCGTTTCGTCTCTATCACCACATAATCCACATTCGCTGTTTTGTTGCATCTTATCTATTCTTGCTTTGATATGATTGGTTCTTAGAGTGTTGTTTTGTGTTGCTATTAGAAGAGATTCCATTTATCTTTTAAGGTTTCCTTTTCTTTGCCACGTCCATGTTTTTTTGTGTAAGATGTTGCTTATTAGTCATTTAAAACGTCCATTGAGTTGTTTTTCTTCCCATTTTTGTTTTCTGGTTCTTGCGTTCTGTTGGTCCTCGTGTTGTCAGTATTGTAATCAGTCTTTCTCCGCTCTTTTCTATGGAGTCTTAAAGTCGTTGTATCGATGCATCAACATTGTCCTCAATGCTGGCAAGTCCTCTTCCTCTCTCCTTTCTTGATACATATAGTCTGTCAACGTCATCTCTGGAATGTAATGCCTTATGTATGGCCATTAATTTTCTTGTTCTCTGGTTCATTTGTTTAAGATCTTTTCTAGTCCACTTCAAAAATGATCCCGAATATCTTAAGAGAGAAACAGCCCAGGTATTTATTCCTTTGATAAAGTTTCTACTATATAGTTTTGTCTCGAGTAGTTTTCTGGTTCTTCTGAGATACCCTTTCTTAATTTTTTCTTTCATTTCCTCTTGTTTTATGGTGTCAGCTTCCAATATCCACAAGTATTTGTAGGTTTCCTTTTCTTCGAGCGTTCTAATTTTGTCTTGATTCGGTAGTTACATTCCATCCGTAATGTGTTGTCTGCCACTTTTCATTACGAGCATGGCACATTTTTCTATGCCAAATTCGACTCCTATGTCCTGGCCGTATATTCTCACTGCGTGTAATAGCATTTCCAATTCGTTTTCATTTTTTGCAAACAGTTTGATGTCGTTCATGTATTTGATTGATCTTTTCCCGCGATTTTGTAAGTTTGTATCCGGCTATTCATTTTCTGTGTATGTGGTTGATTGTTTGCTTGTTTGGGTTTTTATGGCATATCAACCTTTATTGGTTATTTAATTCCAAATGCATTTTATACAAATAAACAGTTCTATTTCAAACAATTTAGTTTAGGATAAGTACATAATTTAATTGTCAAAAACATTTCTATATCAAGCTATTCAGTTTAGTCGAACAGTTCTAATTTAAACAATTCAGTTTAGTATAAGTATAATTTTATTTACACACAGTTAAATGTAAAAAGTGTTCTATTTCAAACAATTCAGTTTGGCCTACAAAACAATTCCATTTCAAACAATTCAGTTGAGCATAAGTACGCAGTTTAGTTCTATTTGACAAATAGATAGGACCCTATCAGGTGCTACTACACCGGGTCAGAGCAGACCTGAGAGCGATGGCAATAAAGGGGTACACCACATTCCCCAAAGCTCCAGCATTGCTAGAACATCACCATCATATTGTTTAGTGTCATATCTAGGACGCTCGTTGGGGGTGGGGTCATACCCCTTTGCAGAGATGTAGTCAGTGTATTCTACAGCCACTGCTGACTGGACAATACGTGGGTGAATGGAATCATATAATTATAGATAGTAATGGTGATAGTGCATATACCTCTTTGGATCTTCGTTTCAGCTAAACTGTTCCCTCCTGCTGTCGATTCCATTCTCCAGGTTTTAATGGTTTTCTCGATAAAGTTTATGATTTCATCTGATATTTTGTACATTTTGCAACAGTTTATTATCCATATTTGTGGGACCATATCATATGCCTTTTTGTAGTCAATCCAGGCTAGATTTTTACTTCTCGTTTGTGTAAGATGTTGCTTGTTAGTCGTTTAGCTCTACTGTGCCTCTGTATCCTTTGCGGCATTCTTTCTGTTCCTCAGGGAACAATCTGCGGCTTGTCAGCGTGTAATGAATCTCTTCCCTTAATTGTGCTGTTAGTATTTTTTGATTCATAGGTAGGCACGTTATATGTCTGTAGTTGTTTGGGGCGGTTCCTTTGAGGAGGTATTTTTGGATAAATGTGGTCTTTCATTTGGTATACATTCGGGTACATGTGTTTCTTGTAGACATCTGTTCATTTCGAGTGCTAGTCTGTCATGAATGGCTGTGAATATCTTGAATCTGAATCCATGTATTCCATCATGGCTCGTCGTTTTCCAATTTGATATTTTTTAGTGTTGTTCTGAGTAAATCTATGTGTATTTCCGCTTTCGGTCCTTCCAACTCTTTTGTCATATTGCTTATCCATTCGGTTTTTTGTTATGTTCTCTTGGTCGCCATATTTTACTCCAGAATTGTTCAGTTTCTCTTGCATCCGGTTGTTGGTATATTTTCGTGTCATCTCCCCTAGCTTGTTGGTAGAATTTTCTTTCGTTGTTTTGGAATGTTCTGTTTTGTCTTTATTGTTTTACCCTTTGTAGATATCTTTTTAATCTTCTTTCTTTCACAAGTATTTTCCGGTTTATTTCCTCAAGTTGTATTGTCATTTTTTCTTGTGTTGCTTTTTACTTTTGTCCCAACATGTTTCAGCGTTTTTCCTTTGTTTTATTATTTTTGCCTGTTTTCATAGCTTTCTTATCCGCATTTCCAGTTGAATTTCCCATCCAGGTTTTGATTTTTCCTTCGTGCTCTTGAAGGAAACATCGATTTTCTCACAAACTAATTTTGCTCCTGCATAGATTAGTTCATTTAATTCGATCATATTTTTTGTTGATCTATATGTTTATACTTAATTTTTTTTTTCATTTCCATTTTGATTGTTCTCCATTCTATGTTTCCTAGTGATGCCAAGGTTGTCTTTTGTTCAGTCATAATTCTCTTTAAATCCTCTAAATTCATTTTTTGTTTTTGTGTTAGTGTTTTCTCTGTGTTGTTCGGAGTTGGGGTGTTTCTATTTTCAGAAGCTGGTGGTTCATTTTGATGTGGCTGTTCTGTTTGTCAATACTTGGTGTGTCTGAGATTGTATTACTCTCTTGTTCATTATTTGTTTTCCAGTGTATTTCTAGTATTTCAAAGTAAGAAAACCAATCTTTCTTTATTATTGTCCTAACGTGGTCAGCGAGTCTTTGGCTTGTTGTCTGAAAACTAGCGTATTCTTGCCAGATCTCTATTATTCTTTTTCTATATCCTCTTTGTGTAGGGTTGTTTCTAAAATAGCAGTGCAGTGCAAGTTGGTTGTTTTCCTTAGTCCATGTTCTGTGTTTGCGTCTCTGATTTGTGTGATTCCTTAGATCATTTTTCGCGTACCTAAAAAAAAAAAGAACTGCCAATATTCGTAGGATGATGATCAGGTCTCCTATGTTGGCTATCTGGAGAGCACCTGCCGATCATGACACCCAGACCTGTTGCCTGGGTCCTACGCTGCGCTATATTTTGTTTCGACATTTTTATTATGATTGGAATATTGTGGCAATACTAGACCCAGGGGTTGTTTAAAATCTGCACATTATTATTATTATTATTATAAAATAAAAACACACACACACACACAAACACAATTGCTTTAGTTTTTTTTCTCGAGTCACAACAGTTAGGGTCTAAAGTGAAAATTGCACGTACACACCAGTGGAGCAAAAATGAACACGGTTGATGCATCAAGTGGCACCCTTATTTAACGCTGGTGCCGCTGAATCCTGCAGTCAACACACTGTACAACGTACACTACATTCCATAGAGTTTTATAGCCGTCGATCAGGAAAAGGCAACATCGGTTACTGTGCTTCATCTAGGCCAAGGAACATCAACATTGATCGTAAATGACTTGGTGTTAGTTCGTTTGATTAGATTAGTAACGTTTTCAGCCTTTTCTGTGTAGAGGAGATGTGAAGCTATGAGTGTTTTGATTATGGGAAATGAAGCTATGAGTGTTTTGATTATGGGAAATGTTTTAGGAAACTGAAGTCTGTCTTAACAGCAGTGATATACACATACATTGTTAAAAACCATTTGAACCTCCTATGTTCGCGATGTTACCCGGTGATAATATTTGTTCCAGCAAGATGATACAGCTTCCATAGTTTGCGGGTGATACGAAACTTATATTCTGTAGACTTTTTGCTACCTTATTGACCTGTCTGTTGGCCAGTTTTGAGCTCCATTAAGCATGTTGCGGATAAGCTGCAGACATCTCGAAATTCGCTGCAGCTATACTCAACAAACTCAATTCCAATGAAGACAGCTCTGAAAAGAACATAGATTTACGCACGAACATATACATACATACATTCACATATGCATACACATGAGTATATGTATTTATATTCAACCAGATAACTGATTTACAAAAGGATGGCCGCTCATGTTTTTAGACAGTTTGAAGATTTTAACATTGGCCTAAAGCAATGAAGATTTGAAGCAAGTACGAATATCATAGTTTACGTTGAAATTCAGTCTTTGTTGTCCCTAATAATATGTTTCTATTAGAGTGATGATATGTTTTGTGTCAGCAAGAAGTCGCTTTGAATTTGGCCAACCAATGGGCCAATAACGTGGAACGAAATAACCAGCACCTTTTTATTTTTCCTGTAATCTTAAAAAACAATTTCTTTGACCTATACTTTTGATTTACCACTTTCAGTTTGTATTTTCCACTTCATAATTCGATTAATATTGAAAAAAGCAGAAATGAAAAACTGTTACTTTCAATATATAAATATATTCTGTAAAAATCCCCCCCCCAGTCCAAGTATAATTCATATTTTCATACGTTTTTATGAGTGCATACATACATGCATGCGTGTGTATATGTGTATGAACGCGCACGTGTGCATTCGTTTTCGCGCAAACTAATTCAACAATTTGTCAAAAATGTATTGGAATTTAAAAAAAATAATCAACAGTAAATAGTAAGAGTAAACATAGTTACATTTGATGTTGAAAGTTTATCCAGGAGGCTGTAATAGAGAATTGCTCAAAATAAGGTAAATCTATAAAGAATGAAGTTTTATTTTTAAAACATCAAGGAAAAAGAAAAAAAAAAAGAAATAGAAAATGTTGTCATTGTTCGACTTTAATTAATATGATTTAAAATATACTTTAAAAACAATTGTCGAAATACATTTTATATAAAATTGTTTCAAGACATTTTATCGAAAATTGTTTAAAGACATTTTATACAAAATTGTTCAAAGACATTTTATAGAAAATTTACAGTAAAAGTTTATGTTCAAAATCCATGTGAAAAGAGGATAAATAATTTATTTAATTTGCCTTGAATAAATGAATAAAAGATTCTTTGAGAATTTGGAGGTTAAAACGAACTGAATTTTTATCAAAAATTCTTTTGTACTCAATGCGAGGAAGTTAAACATTGTCTGATAAGTTTTTAGCTTTTTCTTCTTTGCCTTAACTTTTAATATTAAACTTTATATTCTTTAATTAGTCAAATACATTTTTATCTTATAACAAAATTCCATCTAGATCTGTAATTAGATTTAAATTAAAAATGAAAGTATTTCGAAAAAAAAAAAACAACAACTTTTCAGCCAATATTTTTTTCACAAGTATCTGCACTATATTTTTATTAAAATAAAGAACTATAACTTTCTAAAGTAAATAAATAAATAAAAAATAAAAAATAAGAAATAAAATTAAAAAATGCAGTTTTATTTTAGTTTTGTTCTACGATTTTCAATAATCACTGGTTTAAATTTTCAAACGTATTTCCGCCATAAATCGGAACGTTTTGTATGCATATCTTTTTTTTTTAATGCAAAATGTTCTTTAAAGTTTTTTTTACAGTAAATAACCTTTTTACATTATGATTTTTCACAAATATCTCTAGTTCTATATATCGTACCGAAATTTTCTTTAAATATCAAAATTTTTTACGGAAGAGGCTGAACTAAAATACATATGGTCTTGGGGTCTAATTATTGTAGATTTTAACTGACGCCGGTCATACACACGCAGACGAATAACATTATTTATGTCCAATGACAAAATAAAATTGTGAGTTTTAGGAAAATTTTAATTTCAATTTAAAACAAAAATTAAGTTTTTTATACGCAGAAAGTAAAAATAATTCACTTTTATTTCTATTTCTAAGAGATAATCAAAGAAGAAAAAAATCCAATGACTAATTTTCTTTAAACTGATCTGATTCTAAAACATTTTGTTATTTCGAAATTTTGTTCACTTAACATTAAGACTTTTGCAACTTATAAAAGAGTGACTAAGAGTCGCGAAAACTAAAATCATTTTGCTCGACTCAGAAACCATTATTTCTACTTTTTCGAGTTACATAGTGTAATCACACACACACACACACACACTTTTCAACTGTTGTTGTCGAATCGTTCAGTATGGTAATAGAATGTTGTCAATATCAGTTCATATTTCATCACAAAAGCTAAACAGTATTTTATGATTGAATGGTTTTTAGAAAACACCGAAAGTATCAGTCATTAGTTGAAGGCTAATTTCTGGAAATGTTGTTTTCTACTGAACACTCGTTATGGTTTGAAAATGCATTGTTTAAGACACTGCTAATCCTTTAAATATTTTAAGTCTGAAAAGTGGACATTGTGTGTGTGTGTGTGTGTGTGTGTGTATTTGAGAGAGAGAGAGAGAGAGAGAGAGAGAGAGAGAGAGAGAGAGAGAGTTAGAATTACAAATATTGATAGAACGAGGTTGAATGAAAGGAAAACTAACAGATGAGTCAAAATAAGAAGTCTGACAGAAAGAAAAATATATTTTCACCGAAACAAGTAAAACTGTTTGAATTGTAAAGGTTTAATAGCCTTATATCGTGATGATGATGAAACTATAATTGCATATATGGATACATATACACAGGAAAGAGATAAATGAAATAAAAAGAAAAAGCTACAAAATAATATAAAATAAAGAAGTGATGTAAGAAAAAGTAGAAGAAACAAAAGAAGGAAAAGCTTGAAAGAACGAAGCAAACGTCCATTGAACTTGACTAAATAGTCTCAGGTATGTCGCTCTATAACAGACAGATGAATGCAAATTACATATTTGCCAGTGCAAACAAATCTACCAATTTCACGCCTGGCAAAATGTCTTTCGTTGGGTGCAAACAAGAGGATAGATAATTTATCGGCGAGACAATTTCGCAGCTTGACAGTTTGTTTTTATTTTGTTGCTCGAAAGAGAAAGCAGAAGAGTTCTATTTGATTTATAGAGCTGGTTGGTGGTCTCCCCTGTGGAGAAGTTAAGAACGCCTTCAGGCAATGTACTGAGGAACTGTAGCCAAGACGCGAACACCAATGAGCCACAAAGCAGCCTATGTTATGGAAGGGCAGGGGATGAACAAGAATTTCGCATAAAGACTATCAAAATGGAATGTCGATCTTTGGAAATATGTTCTCTAAGAAAGAAAATATTTTTCTTATGTAATTCCCAAATGGACTGAACGAAGAAAATAATCTGTAGTCAAAAAGAACGAGTTTAAATTTTCCACAGATGCTGTAAAAAAGCTTATTTTATTGTTTTATATTTTTAAATTCCACTAGTATTTAATTTCAAAGAATTAAAATTGAAAAAAAATTTAATTCACCGAGAAAACAAGTAAGTGTTTGGTGCGTTGAATAAAAATAATGAATAAGCTACCATAAGTTTTTTCTCGAGATAAATTACTTAAATAAGTCCCTACATCATATCAGTATTGAAGTCATGTCAAATATGCTTCTGTCGAGGATTCAAGCAAGTGCATTTAAAATGGTTGATATGACCTGAAAATTCAATTAAAGTCAAAACTCTAACAATTTTTTCAGGTTGTAAAATTTTTCTGTAGTCACAAAAGAAGCACGTTATTCAGACTAAATATAACATTACAAGCACGTTAAAAAATAGCACGTTAAAATATAGCATTACAAGCAAGTTAAAAGGAGCACGTTATCCAGACTAAATATATTATTATTTCTCTTTACTAATTCTGAGCATTTTTGTCTGGTAATTGTTATCTCTAGTTGGCCTAACTGGGAGCAATAATCGTTTAAACCAATGCTTTTTGTTTGTTTGCTTAAGAAACTCACAGTAGAGGACACCCTTTCAATCTGTATATGACACTATCTGTTTTGAATAAAGACATGTCTTTGGTACCGTTAGTCCAAGTTTATTTCGTTTGCTCTATAATTCATTATATTTCTCATGTTTGTAAAATTTATTGATTTTAACATTGAAAGTAAAAGAAAATAAGCTATATTTTATTTTAAGAAAGGTAACAATGTGACTAAAACACAAACAATGAATTTGACATCTTTGTGGAGAAGATACTGAGGATTACTTACAAAGATTTCTCCCTGAACGATGCTTTACAATCGAGTAGACGAGAAGAGTTTAATAGCCACACAATGCGAAAGATAGGCAACTGATGCAGAAATAAGTGAATGGAATGCCAAAATGAGTATTTTGACAAAAATTAACGATTATTTTCTGTATTAAGAAATACAACTTCAGTCTTGATACATTTTGTACACACTTCGTAAATGCTAGGACTGTAAAGAAGTCATCTAATATGTGTTGCTTTGGAAGAAAAAACAAACGATTCGAATAAGTACTGTGAACAATTAATTTGTAATGAACAGATAAAATGCTTTCACAATCAGTAAAATTCTATTACGATGATTTTAGACCAACACACATTCATTTGATAAACAACGAATGTTACAGTTTGGCCGGAATTTTTTCCCTAATTTCTCGTATTCAGCACATTTCCATTTATTGACAAAATTTCCTATCGAAAAAATTCTTTGATAAAATGTTTTGAAAGGATGGAATTATGAAGTTGCTTGAGAAGATATTAGGAGAAAATGATGAAAATATTTTGATCAATAAAGTTGAATTCAAAAACGGTTTTAAAATTTCTTATTTTTACTCAATAAATCGAATAAACATTTGGGTTACTGAATTCATTGGTGCCCGCTTATATATATATATATATATATATATATATATATATATATATATATGTTGCGGAGACCAGATAAATATACCGGTCCCCGTAAACTTTTGAAATATAAGTGACTGACAACGAACTTGGCAAGAATGACAAAACAAGGGTGTTGCTTCGAAAGGCCAAACTTTATTATGGCTAATCGTAAATCGGGAAAGCGTACAGCGAACAATCGCCGCGACCGGATGGCGATCGTTGGAACAGGTCTGGATAGCTGGTACAAGACTGGTATTCGTTGGATAGGTGGTCGCTGGTGCAGGACTGGTTTCTGCTGGTGCAGGAAGATGGTCGCTGGTTTAGGAATGGTATCTGCTTGTGCAGGAAGGTGGTCACTAGTTCTGGACTGGTAGTTGCTGGTGCAGAAAGGGTAATTGCTGGTATCTGCAGGTGCAGGAAAGTGGTCACTGGTTCAGGACTGGTAGTCGCTGGTGCAGAACTGGTGGCTGCTGGTATCTGCTGGTGCAGGAAGGTAATCGCTGGTGCGGGAAAACGGTCGCTGGTGCAGAACTGGTAGCTGCTGCAGGAAGGTGGTCGCCGGTGCAGGACTGGTAGCTGCTTCTGCCGGGAAGTGGTCGCCGATGCAGGAGTGGTACTTGCTGCTGCAGGGAAGTGGTCGCCGGTGCAAGAAGGTAGCTGCTGGTGCCGTCTCAAAGGGTATTAGGTTAGACTTTTTGAATTAGACATAAAAAGGGCCGTTAGATTGAAAGGCTGGTAGTTGTGTCTGCTGCATTGTGCCGTCTCAGGAGGTGTTTGGATAGATCTTTTGAGTAGCACTGAAAAGGGCTTTTAAGCTGAGAGGCTGGCAATCTTCTAGCATCGTCTGCGGCTGGAATCAGGACGTCAGCTTTAGGGGAAACCTTGTGCAGTCCTCGTGGGTAGCTGCTGTTGATTAGGCTTCAGTCATAGAACGACCAGAGGAGAATCTGGTTTCTCTCGTATCCTTGTCTGACATCCAGCCTAACTGATATGACCCGGTTTGATACCGCTGCTTTTATGCCTACTCTGTGCTATGTGGTCTACGTTGGATGACCTTGCTTATTATTACTACATTATAGCGAGAAACTTCATTCTACTTCGACCATGTGTTTTTTAATACTACCTATTTTGTCCATTAGTTGACGACTGTCCTTAGAAAGACAGGCTGAATTTAATATTTAAAAAAGAAAGTTCTATGCAGAGCGATTTAGTCCCGTAACGTCTCGTTCCTAAATACTATTGGCTGACGACATTAGTGGCTCATCACTTCTTGGAATGTTTTTTGTTTTTTTTGTTTTTTTGCTTTTGTTTTGGTTACGAGTCGTCGGTTGACTACGATATATATATTAACCCTCATCTATTGCAATGTATTATTATTTATGTCTAAAGTTTAGTGTTATCGCTAATACGTTTGCAATTAATGTATATGATGAATATGATTAACTCTAGTTATGTACTATATTAATTATAATTATATATATATATTTCTTTTATGATGTGTATGATAAATTCGCAATCAATATTTGTATGTTCGAGTCAAACCGTGAGGAGTTTAAGAAAAACTAAAGAAAAATCTGGTCATTGGAAACTAAAGTGGTATCTCCACCAGACTTGACTTATATGGAAGGTGGCTAAGTTATCTGATAGGACAAAAACCAATAGCTGTCAAAAGGTGAATGAACCCTCTGTTAGGGTCAACAGCTATCTAGCAAATGTATAAGACCACTCTAAAATCAGATGCATGGCACACAGTGCATCTGTACATGCAATGTTAATATGGTGGAGAGAGTGTACACAGTGCAGCACAAACAATTTATAAGTGCGGTTTATTCAGTTGTACTTAAATAGATTCTTTGTTTGCGACTTGGACGATTTGTGAATTGCAAAATGGTGGGAAGAGATATTGGCAAGTGAGGGATACCATTGGGAGCTTATTACACCACAAGGTAGACTTTTCCCGGGATAGTATTGCTTTCCCCACATAGTGAGAAGTCTAGAAAAGGTGTCACAAGGTGGGAATGGCTTGACATCTAATCAACATCCATGGGTATAACAATAGGATAGATTGGGCTAACTTAGGTCGGGCATCCACTCAAGAAGAAGGAAAACCTCTGAATTCAAAACTTGAGGAGAGTTGTTCAGGAGAATCTGTAGCACATTGGAACATTATTTTTCTGTTATCAGCTCATCTAAGTGAGACTGGTTCTCATCACCATATGCAAATTACCCGTGTTGGTAGTCGAACAAGTTATATCTTTAACCGAACTGTTGGACCCTCATACGTTAAGAAACTCGGGAGAGCTCATCGGTCCATCATATAACACACACACACACACACACACACACACACACACACACACACACACACACACACATATATATATATATATATAGAGAGAGAGAGAGCAGATTAAATTGTCAAATGAGAAAATATAACACGGAACTTAGATACTATTACACGGAATTCGAACTTTATATAGCCCAGTCGGCTGGGGCTGTTGAAAACACCGACTGCATCTCTGCAGAGGGGTAAAACCCGTCAAACGAATGTCCTGAATATGACATTAAGCAATCTGACGGTGAGGCTCCAAGGGAGCAAGAGTACCCCTTTATTGCCATTGCTCCCAGGCCCACTCTTGCTCGGAGTGGTAACACTTGAAAGGGTCCTATCAATGGGTCAAATAGAACCGATTGACATTTAAACTGAGTGCAAACAAATGATTCACGGTAAATTGAATTCTGTAAAAAAGTATTATTTGATCATTTAACTGTGGGTAAATAAATGACGGATGTTTAATTGAATTATTAATGATCATTTAACTTTAACTTATGCTAAATTGAATTGTTTAAAATAGAACGTTTTGATCATTTAACTGTGTGCAAACAAATGTTTGATATTTAATTGAATGAATTTGGAACTATTTAACTTTGTTGACTTATGTTTAAAAATCATATATATCTCATATATATCTAATATATATGAATAAACCGGATTTGGCATTGAATAACCCACAATGGTTGATATGCCATATAACCAAATGCCAATCAAATCAAATTCTATTTTTATACAGAACTGGACCCGATCACACAGAACTCAAACTCTATTACACGAGACTAAGAACCTATCGTTGCTAGAAATAGACTTGGTGATGCGGTGCAGTGAACCCACAACTACATCAAGGAAACAGTAAAGATGATGATGATGATGAATATCATGTGTTGATGTGAGCACGTGTGTGCGTGCACGCATGCGTATGTATGCGCGTGCATTTGAGTAATTTGTTTTAATCGTATTCTTAAAAAGGCTGTTGCAGCAATTCAGTTCTTTGTATTAGATCTACTTTCGTAAAACATTGCATGTATTTGTATATCTATCTCTTGTCTTAAGGCACCAGGTGTGTTTGCACATTATTTTTAGTCTGTAAAACTTAAGGGAGATAACTATCAACTACTAATTATAGTGTAACCTCCTTTGTATTTATTTTTATTTGTAACAGCGTAAAAATAAGAGGGTTATTTTAGTCATTAAATACACACACACACACACACGCACACACGCACACATGCATATATATCTATATACAAGGATCATTAAATAAGTTTCCGGACTTTTTTCATATGGACACTTTTATTGATAGTACACACATGAAAATCTAGTCCCCTTCGAAGTAATCTCCCCCGGTTGCAATGCACTTATTGTACCGTTCCAACAACTTCCGGAAGGCCCCATGGAAGTCCTCTTGTCTGAGCGTGTTAATGACCTTTGTCACAGCCTCTTTTATCTCCTCAATTGTCTCATAACGACAGCCCCTGAGCTTAGGGAATAACCAAAAATCACAGGGAGCAAGGTCTGGACTATAGGAAGGCTGAGGAACTGTCTTGATGCCCATCTTGGTCAAATAGTCTGTGACAAGGATGGAGTTGTGGACTGGTGCATTGTCCTGGTGGAAATGCCACTGACCCAATTTGAAGAGTGCTGGCCTCTTCCGACGGAATCTCTTCCTGAACTCCCCTAAAACTTCAACATTGTAACCCTAACCCTAACCATTTGGCCAATCAGATCTGGTGTTCTGACTTCCACACTCCTCCTACACCTCTCATCATCCCTCACAGACTCCCTGCCTTCCTTGAATCTCTTATGCCACTCAAAAACTGATGCTTGATTTATGCAAGATGGTCGAAAAGCAGTCTGAAGCATTCCATACGTTTCTGTAGCATTTTTTCTAGTTTTAAACAGACCTTTTTATTGTATATCGTTCTTCAAAATGTCCTCACGTCCAGATTGCATTTTTGAAATTCACCAGCTGTGACAATCAGGCTTCAGTAGGGTGTATTCTAATTGCTGCTGTAGCTGTTCATTTGAACCTGAAATCCTAAAAATCGATCAGTCATCTCATAAGATGTATAGCAATAACATACTGAATTTTCAAGAGTCTACACTAATTTTAAAGGCCAATATGAAAAAAGTCTGGAAACTTATTGAATGCACCACGTGTAATGATTTCTTCTTTACATTTATATCTTATAATAATTGTATTTTTCTTTTTCATTTGTTTGTTTTAGAATGTCATCATATTTATCATGGTCACAAACGTATTTTACAATGCAGCCTAAAAACATCACTGGGAAATTGAGTTTTTCTCATGTTGATGTTTTCACCCGAATAAAAAGTAATTAATTTATTTTTGAAAGCCGATACAACTGTTTTAAAGAAAAGTTTTTAAAATGTGCTTGTATAAATGAAATACTGACAGAATACGAATGAAACTGATTCTCCGTTTTTATTTTGAGAAGCGTTAGAATAACTGACAGGCAATGCATTGCAGATTTAGCGGAAACTGTTTGAATCAAATTACCACGTTACACTTGTGTTTGTGACACCAACGTTGTGCAAAGGAAACTCTAACGAAAGTCTCATCTGATTGGATGTAGTTTGTAATTCACCTTCCATACGATAGTTAGTTAACTGTGTACTGCTGTCAAATGTTATCAAAACTTTGAAATATACCATCTGCAAATAATAAAAAGTGTGTTTAACATTACCTTGACTCGACTGAATTTTTTTTTCTGTAACACAATTTGCCAAGTAAGTCATTTGTAATTCTGTACATGTTTATAAACAATATCGTGCCATGAATTACGTCACTACTAACCTGTAGAAAAATGTTTAACATTACCCACAAACCATGTATTTTCACGCGTTTGTGTGTGTGCATTTGTTCATAGGTGTTCACATATGTATTATTGCTATGAATTATGGATGTTCTTAAAGTTTTTTACGAGATTGCTGAAATACTGACATTCAGAGCAAAACTTTTCGCTACTCTGTATACATTTGGTCGAGGGTTATTTGACCTAACTTTCTTGTCTGTTTCTTCGTTTCGTTTTGTAATCAGATCCTATTTTTGAAAAGTGTCAAGTCTTTGCTTGCAGCTAACGATCCTCAACTTTGAGCTCGAAGCGTAAACAATACTGAAAAGTAACGGAAGTCCGTTGAGGGAGAAAAGTGATATAATAATGTGTGTTAGCTGGAGTGTTTTAGTAATCCTCAGTCACGGATACCCTGTTCCTCCCTCACTACCACTGATAGGGCGATGTTATCTACACGATTCCATAAAGTTCCGGTGATGCACAAAATAATTATGAGATTGCCAGATACGAACTGCGCCAATTGCACAATAAATTAACGTTTGCCCCTAAAAATACGGTTTACAAACAAAGAAAAGAAAATATGACCTTTTCTTTTTCCGACATAAATATATGAAGGAAACACAATAATATCAGTCAAAAACCAGACTGGTTGAAGAAAA
Organism: Sepioteuthis lessoniana; assembly: GCA_963585895.1. Classification (NCBI taxonomy): domain Eukaryota; kingdom Metazoa; phylum Mollusca; class Cephalopoda; order Myopsida; family Loliginidae; genus Sepioteuthis; species Sepioteuthis lessoniana. Next base: position 75,547,803 of record OY757928.1, read on the forward strand.
AATTATTTAAACAAAACTTTTCAAAAACTTCAGGAGATTCACAACATCTTAAGCATCGACCAGTGCAATGTGGCATTGTTTTATGAAAACACATTATCCAAACGTACATTGATATGCTCCCAGAAATTGCTGGTGGTCACTCTAAACATCTGACTGTTCATAAAAAGTCGATGATTATAATGCCCTTGGGAGTAGATCTATTGAAGTAGATTATTAAAATGCATATCGGACTGCTCCTATAGAAACACATGACTATACACAAAGCGCATCAGTCTGGTTCTCTAGAAGCAACTGATTACAATGCACATCGGTGTGATCTAATAGAAGTAGATTATTACAATGCGCATCCATATTGTCCGATGGAAGTAGATAATTAAAATATAGAATGAACAAGTCCTGTAGAAGAAGATTATTACAATTTATATCAGTCTGGTTCAACAGAAGCAGATTATTACAATGTTGACCAGTCTTGTTTTATTGAAACAGTTTATTACTATGTACATTGGTCTGGTTCTATAAAAGAAGATCATTACGCTGTACATGTGCCTGCTCCTATAGAAGTAGATTATTACAATACACATCCGATTAAAGCAGATTAGAGTTATGCACTTCGAACTATAAAAATTGATTATTACAATGTGAACCCATCGGTTTATTACAATATAAATCAGTCAGGCTCTCTAGAAATAGATCATTACAAATCAGTCTGGTTTTCTAGAAATAGATGATTACAATATAAATCAGTCTGGTTCAATAGAAGCAGATTATTACAGTGCACATGTGTCATATAGAGGTAGATTATTACAATACACATCTGCCTGGCCCTATTGAAGAAAATTGTTACAATGTACTTTGGTCTGGTTCCATAGAAGTAGGTTATTAAAATAGACATTGGTGTGGTACCGTAGAAGTAGATTCTTACAATGCACATCTGTCAGGTCCTATAAAAGCATATTAGCAAATGCATTTTTTTTTATATTAGTGAACATGAAAAATAGAAAAAAAAATTAGTGGGGTTATATTTCAATAACAGAATCTATTTTATAAGACAGAATTATTTGCATAGTAATAATCTTATTTCATTGAACCGTACCGAAAAACTCACAACGATATGCCATTTTTTCCGTGACATACATACATACATACATACATACTCTATTTCAATTGATCCAGATAGATGTACATTGTAATAATCTACTTTTATATTCGAGGTTCTTTATATGATAATGTTCTTGCATCAGACCCCACGGATATGCATTATAATAATCTACTTTTACATTCGAGACGCTTTATGATAATGTTCTTCCATTTGACCACACGGATATGCATTGTAATAATCTACTTTAAAATAAGATTTAAAATTTTAACCAGAAATGATGTTTAAAACACGTTATAACGAAAAAAAGAGTTTAACTACAAAAGATAAAACTTGCATTTTTATCATAGTAGTACGCTTTTTTATGTTACAAATATAGCACACGTATGTATGCGTGTATGTATGTCACAGAGAAAATGCTACTGTATCGTTGTGAGATTTCTGCTCATGCATATCGTGAAAAATAATAACTTTAAGAATAAAGCATTTCAGAATCGAATTTACAATCATTCATTCTCACCCTGATCATTAACATTTCTCAACAGCGATATTCAAATGCTAATTATAGAGTTATGTATTTGCAATTTCTATCTAAATTCTATAAATAAAAGGTCATTTTGATGGCCTTTCAGTGACTATTAGTGAGATATTAAATTCTTGTGCTTAAATAGTGTCAAGAACATGTTTTTATGAAAAGGAATAAAGATACTTCACCTTTTGTTATTCTTTCTCTTAGAAAATATCATATAAAATCACTACATTTAATACATAAAATAATTACAACATTTTATCCCAAATTTTATTTTAACGTTTCTAGCCTAACAAAAGAATGTAGAAGTTTTCCATTTGTTTCAAATATGTCATCAATTCGTTGTGATATAAAACTGACCCCGTTTTGTTAAAAATTCACGTGACAAAAGAGAAAAATGTAAAGCTTATTTTGAATCTGGGGATTAATTTTCATGAAATACGAAAAACTACCAAAAAAGATTTCCCCGTGTTCTTTTAATCTTATCTAAAAAAAAACTCTATTAAATAAAAATGAATGCTTTATAAGGAACATTTTATAAAAAACATTCTAAAAATATAACAAGCGGGTACTAATATGTTTATTTTGATTTAAAAATATAATTGAGAGAATTACACAAAGAAAAATATGTTAATTACTGAATCATTATTCGATGGTTATTTGTAAGGCGTTTGCATGAAATATCAAGTTCCGGTCCTAATTAACAAATTCAACGTTTTGAATCAGTCTAGCTGATTCTCGAATATTTTACTTTTACGACTGCTGTGCAGGCTTTTGAACCAAAGCTCATACAGATATTCAGGACAATTGTTCTTCGTACTCAATCCATAAATTGCCGAAAAAATGATGACACTTTGGTGGATGTTCATTTGCTACATGCGACATTATTTTTCAAATAACATAATATATAATAATATGTTCGAATGAATAACTTTTTCTTGTAAGTTGTATCGTATATTTTCCGCCAGTTCATTATTTCTACTCAAATAGAGCTCTTGTGCTCAGTTGGGTAGAGTTTTACATTCCTTAAAGTTTTATGGAGCATTTCCAATGCTAAACTAATTCCTTTGGTAACTGAAAGTTTTAGGTTTCCTTTAGGACTATTTATTGCATGTCACCAAAAAAAGGTATTTAGAATGAAATTAATTTTCAAATATGGTGATATATAACATGTATAGAAAAAGAGAAAGCAAAAAGAGTTTGTTTTATTCGGAGAAAAGTGGCAAAAACATTGTCCGTGACAATGTACCAGATAGCGTGAATGTGTCTTGCCTTCATAAAGAATAGAATTACTATTACGAATCCCTGGCATTTTTAATCAAAATATCACGAGTATCTTTTTGTTTTTCTTTTAACCCTTTAAATCCCTAAACACGATATTTCGAGCTTTGAGAGACCAAGTCAGATACTACAAATAAAAGACTTAATATAGCGACCATTCTTAGCCTTTCTTAACAGAAACGAATGTCTGCATCTTGGAGTGTTTTGTGATTGATTGTTTTTAGTGAATTTTATGAGATCAGGTACTGAGCTAAGTACGTCAAATATTGGTTCAACTTTTTTCTATTTTGTCAATTTCTGTTACTTTATTAACGATTATTATAAAGCTTTGTTTCTTAAAGGAAAATTTAAAGATAAACGCAATAATTTATTAAACAGTCTTTTAAGAGTTAAAAAAAAAATGATTTTGTCCATAGAAAAGAAAAAAAGGAAAAAGAAAAAATAAAAAATAAAAGAAAGCTGTTTATATACACACAGCCACATTTATTTCATTCCATTTTAAAAAATCTCATGAATTATTGGCCAACTATTCCAGATTAATCATCCGTATTTTACAATTTAAATCTCGCTGTTGCTATATATTCAAAGTATAAACACAGAAATCTCCTAAGATTTAAAACTCATTTTAGAAAAGAACCCACCTTCAAACTAACCTCATTCAATTATTTGCTTTTTATGATGAAAATATTTAGAGGCAATTTTAAATAAGAAACTATGCTTATTACACAGGTAAGTTTAAAATTATTTGCATTTTGAACTTTTACTAATTTTTGAAGTCTCAACTTAAAATATAGTTTAAATATTTTACAAGCCAAGATATATGTTTTTTGAAAAGTTAATGATCGTGTTGAGAATAAAAAATGTCTACAATTAGATTAGATTAAATTTAATTCTATTAGTAAAAGCTTTTTTTACATATATCACTAAGTAAACTTTTGAAATTTAACCGAGAAATGAGCCGCGTGAGAAATAAACACACTTGCCTCATTTTTAGTTTGCACAACTAAATTTTGTTTAACTGGGAAATATTAATGTTGACATTATAAAAATCTGACTGCTGATATTGAATAAGAGTAACCATTAATTATTAAGGTATTAATTACTGTAATAACTGAGGCTTACGGTTATTTTTTATAAGCAATCAAATAATTGGATGATTTTCACTCAAATTGATAACCAACGAAAATATTTGTGCATTACTTTTACTCACTTTATTTATTTGAAATATTCCATATATTGACAATTTAAATAATATGCCCCAGTTTCCTTTTTTTGTAGTCAGCCATTTTTAATATGAAAATTTCTTTATAGACTACATTTACCGGAAGAATCGTAATTTTTAATTTTGTATAAAAATATTTTTGCTTGTTTATGATGTTTGTGTCTCAAGTTCACAAATGAGTGAAAAGTATTTCGCAAATTTACAATTTGATCACATAAATAAAAATGACAGTTTTTCGTTATTCTAACAATAATTTTATATATATATATATAAAAAGGAAGCTAAGCAAATGGCTATTTCAATCTCGGTCGTAAATTATTTAATTTAGCGGATTAATAAAAAGCTTTACGTTTGACATAAATCAATTGAATAATTTATGATAAAACAAAAAACTGAAAATTTCCTTATCAGAAAAATATTTCCCTGATAGATTTTAATAAAGTAAAAAAAAAAAAAACTGAAAGAAATAAACTGAAATTCTGGAATTTAGTAACTTTTGATATATTGATTATTTACAGATGAAAAATAAAAGTTTTTGTTTTTCTGAAGAGAACGTGATAAGACGGTGCACAATGACAGTATTAAATGAACTGACTTTTCACTAACGAAAAATGAAATAAAACTTAATCCTCCACTTTTAAAGAATGAAACAAGATAATCATTCCTGTAAAATATTCTGTAATTTCCCTGATTTCATATTCCTACAAATGATCTTATTTGCATTATAAATCAATACCAGGTCATCCCATTATTAATGTTCGAAATTTGAGCTAGAAAAATATTCATAAATCTTGTTTAATTAGAATTTATTCATTAACATGGATACCATCATTATCAATTGTCGTAGGTATTTAGTCTTTGAGTATGTATGAGGTTGTGCATTACTATGATGGAACACTATACATTCTAGATTTATTAAACTGGGTATTTTTCCTTAAAATAATTTTTCAACGCTCTAGATGTTCACTATAGATGTCTTCTGTAATTAATCAAATGAATAACATTTAGTTTTTGAGATGATAATTCTTTAATAACTCTATTTCTATCGTGTTCCAACAAAAACCTGTTATTGCTAAATCAAAAGATGATCTGTTCGGGAAGCCATCTTTTCTAAATCTTTCAAATCATCTCAGGAAATTTTTTTTATTTTAAGTCGTGGTTCTTTTTGAGACCTTGTCACTTTACATTATCATGCTGAATGTACCTGGCAGTCAAATGGAAAGTTAATGTTTTGTTGATTCGAGAAAACTTTGATCCAAGATAAAATGCGGCAAATGAGACCCACAAACTTGAATAGGGCCTTCAAAGTAAAAAACATTTCTAATTCGCAAAAATATGGCGGAAATTCCACGTACAAATTGAATTATCCTTTAACTGACATCAATGGGAAATTTGAGCCTTGTGGCGAGTAGAGATTCTCATGATATTGGATTGTACGATTGATGAAGTAACTCGCATTTTTTCATCAATCACTCAAATGTTTTTCTACCTTTTGTTTTGATGTTAGTCAAAGCAAAAAAGCTACATGCATCCAACTAAGTTATGGAAAATTGAAGCAAAGTTTTTCAGATTATTGTTAGTATTTATTGTAATATCTCTCCAAAAACAATTTAATTTAATTTCTGAATAGTTGAGAATGTAAGCATCGATCAAGAATTTCTTCTATTTCTGTTTGGGATAATTCATACACATATATATTTTATTTATTGATCCAGTCATATTGCTCAATATTCAAATTTAGAAAATCATTATCTGTTTTTTCTCCATTAATTCCAGATGAACGGAAATTGATTCTTTGATATGGGAGCATTTGCAGCAGGCAATTGTTTTGGAAAACATTTCCATTTTTCACTTCAATTCAACTAAAACACTCTTTTCTTTGAAATCATAAAGCTTTATCAGTGAATGGCAAACTATTTTCTTTCTTTTCCTGCATGTTAGAATTGACTAATATTTCAAATATATTAAATGGATAAGCTAATTTTGGACAACAAACTTCATCATGTAATATTTCACAGAATTTTGTCGTATCGAGCAAACATTTTGTACATTTCGTTTTTTGAACACACGGTAGTCATCGGACTTCAGTGTGTAAAAGGGATGTTTCATAGTTTGGTTTTGTTTTGTTGGGCTTTATGGCGTATCACCCATTGTGGTTTATTTAATGCCAAATCCTATCTATACGTATATATTAAATATACTGATTTATAAACACAATTCGCAGATGATATTTTCATATGAACTTGAGTTCATTTTTTTCACGTATTTAAATAGTTTGAAGCATTTTTGTCTTTATCATTTTTATCTTTATCGTTTATTTTTACACAGTTAAATGGATATGATTTGTAAGTGAATAATTTGTAGATGATTCTCATCTTTAAATTATAACTAATTTGTTAGCAATTGTTTCTACATAGTTAAATGGTTACAATTATTGCTATTTAACTCTTAGAATTCAATTCAATGTTAATTATTTGTTTGTAAACAGTGAAGTGGTTACAAATATTTCTGATTAACACTAATTATTCTATTCAACATCACTCATTCGTTTGCTCACAGTTAAATGGTTCCAAGTATTGGAATTATCACGAATATTTCAACAGGACATCAGTCATTTGTTTATACAAAATGATCAAACAGTTCTTTTTCTAACATTCAATTTAGCATTAGTCATTTATTTGCACTTAGTTTAAATGTCAAACAGTTCTATTTGACCCATAGATAGGACCCTACCACTTTGGACCAGAGTGGACCTGGGCGCAATGGCAATGAAGGGGTACTCCACGTTTCCCAAATCTCCAGAACTGGAGCCTCACCATCAGATTGTTTAATTTCATATCTAAGACACTCGAATCCTTCAAGTAATGCATAAAATGAAAGGTAAAATTCAAACAAGTAATGCATAAAATGAAAGAAAAGAATCCTTCAAGTAATGCATAAAATGAAAGGAAAGTGTGACGTGGCCTATAAAATATTTATCCCAGGATGGGAGTTTATTTTTCGCACGTGTGACGAAGGGGTAGCCTGGCACGTGATCCCTCGCAAAATAAGTTCCAGTTAAAATTCCCTTTTTGGGCGTAGGGAAACTGGCAAATTATGTTGGGGTTAATTTGGGGCTAGACTGACCACCGCTGGCAAGGGGTTTCCAAATTTCACGTTAACACACACACCCACCAGGCCACTACCTCTTCCTACCCCTAGGATAATGGAAGATATGGGCCTCTAGGTTTAGTTATAAGAATATTAATTATAGTAGTCAACAATTCCAGTTTCCCGTGTAATATTTTTAAAGGCGAATAGGACAATTTAGCGAGAATAACATGAGGCGAATGAAGCTGAAAACGGAGCATGCAAAAGACAACTTAATAGGCAGACAACACAATGAATACATTTCAACACGTGAGGACATTAAAGTATAACAAGGTTTTTAATACACGCGGACACACATGTTTAACGTGCCGGCTATATTATCAGCGGATAATACATTAATACAGATGTCTTTCTTTCTTATTCTTTTCTTTCTTCCTTCTTGAAATTGAGAGAGAGAGAGAGAGAGAGAGAGAAAGAGAGAGAGTATATAATTGCCGTACATAGGAAGGGTGTAGGGAGAAACAGTGTTAATGTTTACTTAGCTTTTTGGCGGGTTCCTTCTGAGAGTATTCTCTCTTTTACGGGCTTGCGGGATTTTTTTATAGCTCGGCTTGAATGCGTCTGTCATCTTGTCCAAGAGCTCTATGTCGCTTCTTCACCCGGAGTTTGGCACGAGATTCGCCCATCCGTTCATGACGATCTCTGTCTTCAAAACTAATTTCCTTCTCCCTATTTCCGCCGACAAAAGGGGTGCTACTTCCGTTTTCGGATTCTGGCTAATAATCTAGCCTTTTTCTTCTGTAAGGCGATTCGTTCGGACTACTATCTCTTTCACCCAATCACAGAGTGCAAACGTCTGTTGGCTTTCATTCTGACCTGGATTTGTTACTTCGGCCGCGAGGAATTAACCTACATTCCTATTCCTCTTTTTAACGGTCAGTCTATGGCGGCCTGATAATTCAAACACGGAGGGGTAGGGGAAATTCCTTATTTCTCTCCTCTCAGTGGTAGTCCACGTGACAAAAGCATCAAGCATAAAAAGAAAGGAAAGAATCAATCAAGTAGGGCATAAAGCGAAAGGAAAGAATCAATCTAGTAAGGCAAAAAATGAAAGGAAAGAATAAATCAAGTATAGCATAAAATGAAATGTAAAAATCAACTAAGTAATGCCTAAAATGAAAGGGCAGAATCATTCAAGAGGGCATAAAAGGAAAAGAAAGAATCCTGCAAGTAATGCATAAAATAAAAGGAAAGAATCAATCAAGTAAGGAATAAAATGAAAGGAAAGAATTAATCAAATAATGCATGAAATAAAAGGAAAGAATCAATCAAGAAAGGAATAAAATGAAAGAAAAGAATCAATCAAATAATGCATAAAATGAAAGGAAAGAATCAATCAAGTAAGGAATAAAATGAGAAGAAAGAATCAATCAAGGAATTAAATGAAAGAAAAGAATCAATCAAGTAAGGAATAAAATGAGAAGAAAGAATCAATCAAATGATGAGTAAAAAGAAAGGAAAGAATCAATCAAGTAAGGAATAAAATGAAAGAAAAGAATCAATCAAGTAATGCATAAAATGAACTAAAAGACTCAATCAAGTAAGGAATAAAATGAAAAGAAAGAATCAATCAAGTAAGGAATAAAATGAAAAAAAAAAGAATCAATCAAGTAAGGAATAAAATGAGAAGAAAGAATCAATCAATAATGCATAAAATGAAGAGGAAAGAATCAATCGAGTAAGGAATAAAATGAGAAGAAAGAATCAATCAAGTAATGCGTAAAATGAAAGGAAAGAATCAATCAAGTAAGGAATAAAATGAAAAGAAAGAATCAATCAAGTAAGAAATTAAATGAAAGAAAAAAATCAATCAAGTAAGAAATAAAATGAAAGAAAAGAATCAATCAAGTAAGGAATAAAATGAGAAGAAAGAATCAATCCAATAATGCATAAAATGAAAGGAAAGAATCAATCAAGTTAGGGATAAAATGAGAAGAAAGAATCAATCAAGTATTGCGTAAAATGAAAGGAAAGAATCAATCAAGTAAGGTATAAAATGAAAGGAAAGAATCAATCAAGTAAGGAATAAAATGAGAAGAAAGAATCAATCGAATCAATCAAGTAAGGAATAAAATGAGAAGAAAGAATCAATCAAATAATGCATAAAATGAAAGGAAAGAATCAATCAAGTAAGGAATAGAATGAGAAGAAAGAATTAATCAAGTAATGCGTAGAATGAAAGGAAAGAATCAATCAAGTAAGGAATAAAATGAAAGAAAAGAATCAATGAAGTAAGGAATAAAATGCGAAGAAAGAATCAATCAAATAATGCATAAAATGAGAAGAAAGAATCAATCAAGTAAGGAATAAAATGAGAAGAAAGAATCAATCAAATAATGCATAAAATGAAAGGAAAGAATCAATCAAGTAAGAAATAAAATGAGAAGAAAGAATCAATCAAATAATGCATAAAATGAAAGAAAAGAATCAATCAAGTAAGGAATAAAATGAGAAGAAAGAATCAATCAAATAATGCATAAAATGAAAGGAAAGAATCAATCAAGTAAGGAATAAAATGAGAAGAAAGAATCAATCAAATAATGCATAAAATGAAAGAAAAGAATCAATCAAGTAAGGAATAAAATGAGATGAAAGAATAAATCAAGTAAGGAATAAAATGAAAGAAAAGAATCAATGAAGTGAGGAATAAAATGAGAAGAAAGAATCAATCAAAGGATGCAGAAAATGAAAGGAAAGAATCAATCAAGAAAGGAATAAAATGAGAAGTAAGAATCAATCAAATAATGCATAAAATGAAAGGAAAGAATCAATTAAGAAAGGAATAAAATGAGAAGAAAGAATCAATCAAGTAATGCATAAAATGAAAGGAAAGAATTAATCAAGAAAGGAATAAAATGAGAAGAAAGAATCAATCAAATAATGCATAAAATAAAAGGAAAGAATCAATCAAGTAAGGAATAAAATGAGAAGAAAGAATCAATCAAGTAATGCATAAAATGAATGGAAAGAATCAATCAAGAAAGGAATAAAATGAAAGGAAAGAATCAATGAAGTAAGGAATAAAATGAGAAGAAAGAATCAATCAAGTAAGGAATAAAATGAAAGAAAAGAATCAATGAAGTAAGGAATAAAATGAGAAGAAAGAATCAATCAAGTAAGGAATAAAATGAAAGAAAAGAATCAATGAAGTAAGGAATAAAAGGAGAAGAAAGAATCAATCAAGTAATGCATAAAATGAAAGAAAAGAATCAATCAAGAAAGGAATAAAATGAGAAGAAAGAATCAATCAAATAAGGCATAAAATAAAAGGAAAGAATCAATCAAGTAAGGAATAAAATGAGAAGAAAGAATCAATCAAGTAATGCATAAAATGAAAGGAAAGAATCAATCAAGAAAGGAATAAAATGAGAAGAAAGAATCAATCAAATAATGCATAAAAGGAATGGAAAGAATCAATCAAATAATGAATAAAATGAAAGAAAAGAATCAATCAAGTAAGGAATAAAATGAGAAGAAAGAATCAATCAAGTAAGGCATAAAAGGAAAGGAAAGAATCAATCAAATAAGGAATAAAATGAGAAGAAGGAATCAATCAAGTAATGCATAAAAGGAAAAGAAAGAATCCTGCAAGTAAGGCATAAAATGAAAGGAAAGAATTAATCAAGTAATGGATAGAATGTAAACAAACAACATAGATTTATTCCGGAAACTTATGTGTGATGTTTCGATGATGTAGAAAAAAATCTGAATGAATGCAAAATTTAGGTGGCAAACTAACATCGTAACAGTGAAGCTCAAATACCGTTACTGTAGTCTTCTTTTTGCCAAAATATTCCACTCTGAAGATCCTTTCTTGGGTCTTTATGATCTTTCTTGTCAGGGTCATGCTGTCTACTGCTGTTGGTGCTACAGATCACACAACAAAAAACTATCACCTTTGATGACAATTTGTGGTCTTACTTATAGAGGTGTCAGTAAGTTGATGACATTGTTCTTTGTGACGACTTTGTTCAGTCATTTGTCCGCGACAAAGACGGAGAGGATTTTTTTTGAATCCAGCATCGTGACCAAGAGACCATTTTTAGTAACCAAAATGCGGTGAGCCTCGGCAACGTCGATCTCTTTTATGGGGATTGTAACCCATACATTAGGTGAATCTCCTTGTCTTACTGATCGATGTCGTTTCATTAGTCTTTTCGGAGTCGGTGTACCTCTCTGTGTAAAAAAAAAAAAAAAAAGAAAAAAAGAAAAAGAAAAGAAAAGCAGAAGAAATACATTTTTAAAAATGTAATCAAAGGATATCTTTTATTTAATAGTATCCTATGAACATCCTCCAAATTGCAACAATTTTATTTTTTCACTCACAAAATATAGTTCAAAAGATTTTATAAAGTATACTTAATTCAAATTGATTAAATACATAATTTTACAAAGACTAAATGATTTATATGCTTTATCAGTCGCAATTAAAAGAAAAAATCTGACTTATTCGCTTGGGGAGGGGACTGTCGAATGCGCCGACCGCATCTCTGCTGATTTATCCTCTACGAATGTCCGGAGTATTACACGAAACTACCTCTGATGATAAAGCTCATATATTAGAAAATGTGGAGTACCCTGTCATTGATATTTCTCCTAGATCCATTTTGACCTGGAGTGGTAATACCAGTTAGGATCCCATCTATCAGTCAATTAGAACGGTTCAATAATTTACAAAGGATAATTATTGTTCGTTATTTGAAACTAGGCAGCTATATACGAATTATTTATTGTATATAGGAATATTTGACAAATAGAATTATTTATGTTAGACAACAATACTTGAAACTATTTTACATTGTGCAAACAAATAATATCAAATAGAATTATTAATACTTGATTGTAATGCTTATAACAATTTAACTGAGTGCAAACAAATGAACTATAACGACTCATTCTAAAATAAAGTTAATTACAAACTATTTAATATATATATATATATATATATACGAGGATCATTAAATAAGTTTCCAGATTTATTTCGTATGGGCACTTTTATTGAGAGTACATACATGAAACTCTAGTCCCCTTCGGAGTAATCTCCCCCGGCTTCAATGCACTTGTTGTACCGTTCCAACAACTTCTGGAAGGCCCCATGGAAGTCCTCTTGTGTGAGCGTGTCAATGACATTCGTCACAGCCTCTTTCATCTCCTCAATTGTCTCATAACGACAGCCTCTGAGCTTAGGGAATAACCAAAAGTCACAGGGAGCAAGGTTTGGACTATAGGAAGGCTGAGAAACTGTCTTGATGCCCATCTTGGTCAAATAGACTGTGGCAAGGATGGAGTTGTAAACTGGTGCATTGTCCTGGTGGAAATGCCACTGACCCAATTTGAAGAGTGATGGCCTCTTCCAACGGAATCTCTTCCTGAACTCCCTTAAAACTTCAACATAGTAACCCTAACCCTTTGGCTTATCAACTTTGGTGTATTGACTTCCCTACCCCTCCCACACCTCTCATCATCCCTCACAGACTCCCTGCCTTCCTTGAATCTCTTATGCCACTCAAAAACTGATGCTTGATTTATGCAAGATGGTCGAAAAGCAGTTTGACGCATTCCATACGTTTCTGTAGCATTTTTCCTAGTTTAAAACAGACCTTTTTATTGCATATCATTCTTCAAAATGTCCTCACGTCCAGATTGTATTTTTGAAATTCACCAGCTGTGACATTCAGGCTTTAGTGAGGTGTATTCCAATTGCTGCTGTAGCTGTTCATTTGAACCTGAAATCCTAAAAATCGGTCAGTCCTCTCATAAGATGTATAGCAATAACATACTGAATTTTCATGAGTCTACGATAATTTTAAATGGCTGTAAAAATGTCTGGAAACTTATTAAAAGCACCACGTATATATATATATATATATATATTGATGTAGGTCCAAAGAGAGAACCTGACCGATAAAATGAAACGCAGTTTCTTCCAAGCAGCGGTCGTGTCGATACTGCTATATGGATGCACGACTTAGACGCTAACAAAACGACTGGAAAAAAAGCTAGACGGCAATTACACAAGAATGCTGCGAGCAATATTGAACAAGTCCTGGAAGCAATACCCCACAAAGCACTAACTGTACGGCCACTTACCTCCAATCCCGAAAACTATCCAAGTAAGACGAACCAGACACGCAGGACACTGTACTCCTATGGACCCCCACATATGGCCGAGCAAAAGTAGGACGACCAGCCCGAATATACAGCAGCTATGTGAGAATACGGGATGTAGCCCTGAAGACCTGCCAGAGGCGATGAACGATAGGGAGAAGTGGCGAGAGAGGGTCAGGGATATCCGTGCTGGCTGCACGGCATGATGATGATGATGATATATATATATATATATATAATTATATATTATAAAACAAAATATTAGAGAGTCGGTGGAAGATAGGCAATCTAGGATAGCCTGGCAAACAATAAACGAAGTGAGTAGAAGGAAGAGCACAGCCAAAGCAAAATTGAAAGCTGCAAGCCAACAAGAAAGAGTAAAACTCTGGAAATAGCATTTCGAAAATCTACCAGGAAACCCATCGAAAGTAACGAATGAACCGATCACAAGAATTATCAGTAAGCAATTAGACATTAAACTAGGTCCGTTCACCAAAGAAGAACTTGATTCGGTTCTAAGAAAAATTAAAAATAGGAAAGCTGCAGGGCTTGACGAGATCCCCCCCCCCCAGAAGTATGGAAGACCAGACAATTCGATGACATACTGCTCTGACAATGCCACGCAGTCTATAATCAAAACAGAATAGAAAGATGGATGAAGGGATGCATCCTTTCTTTCCCTAAAAAGGGTGACCTCGGGTTAGCCAAGAACTATCGAGGTATAACACTTACACCCATAGCAGCCAAAATCTACAATGCCCTACTACGAAACCGCATAGAACCCAAAATAGACTACATCCTTAGGAAAAACCAAAATGGCTTTCGAAGAAATAGATCCACAACCTCACAAATATTGACCATCCGTAGAATCCTTGAAGGTGTACGGGCAAAAAGCCTACAGGCGACATTACTATTTGTCGACTTTACCAAGGCTTTCGATTCCATACACAGAGGGAAGATGGAACAAATCCTCCTAGCATACGGCCTACCAAAAGAAACCGTAGCAGCAATAACGATTCTCTACAGAAACACCAAAGTGAAAGCGCGTTCACCAGATGGAGACACAGAATACTTCAACATTGTTGCAGGAGTACTACAAGGAGACATGCTAGCCCCATACCTCTTTATCATCTGTCTAGACTACGTGCTCAGAACGTCGATCGACAAAATCAGAGAAAATGGCTTCGAGGTGACAAAGAAAAGAAGCAGAAGGCACCCCGCAAAACAATTACCGACGCAGACTACGCCGATGACATAGCAGTACTGGCGAATACACCTAACCAAGCCGAAACACTACTACATAGTTTGAAACGGGCCGCCGCAGGTATTGGCCTCCATGTCAATGAACACAAAACTGAATATATGAGCTACAACCAAACAGGTGACATTTCCACAATAGACGGAACCTCTCTGAAACTAGTAGACAAATTCACCTACCTAGGAAGCAGCGTCTCATCAACCGAAAAATACATCGACTAGCAACTAACAAAAGTATGGACAGCTATCGATAGGCTCTCGATCATATGGAAATCAGACCTGACCGATAAAATGAAGCGCAGTTTCTTCCAAGCAGCGGTCATATCGATACTGCTATATGGATGCACTACTTGGACGCTAACTAAACGGCTGAAGAAGAAACTAGACGACAATTACACAAGAATGTTGAGAGCAATATTGAACAAATCCTGGCGGCAACACCCCGCAAGACACCAGCTGTACGGCCACTTGCCTCCCATCACGAAAACTATACAAGTTAGACGAGCCAGACACGCAGGACACTGCTGGAGAAGCAAGGACGAACTCATCAGTGATGTACTCCTATGGACACCCGCATATGGCCAAGCAAAAGCAGGATGACCAGCTCGAACATACATACAGCAGCTATGTGAGGATACTATGAAGACCTGCCAAAAGCGATGAATGTTGGGAGGAGTGGCGAGAGAGGGTCAGGGATATCCGTGCTAGTGGCACGACAAGATGATGATGATAATGATGATATATATATATATATATATATATATAAATATGTAAGAATTTACAGGACTTCTTTAGATCAAACAATGAATAGATTTCTTCCATTTCTTATTTGATCTGAAGATGTCCTGTTAATTCTTAGAACATTAATTTATACCAATGCTTTTAACAGGATGGAAATTAATTTATTATCTTAATGTGACCGTTTGTTGTTTTTTTTTTAAGAGAGAATTATTTGCTCTGTGGATTTTATTCACATTGTGCTCTTTACCAGGATTATCTAAATTTAATTTTAGATTCCCTTCTCCGGATTTACTGGATTGAATAATATCTTTATATATATATATATATATATATATATATATATATATATATATATATATATATAAGATTTGATATTAGATAACCCACAAGGATTGGTACGCTATAAAATACAACCAAACAACCAAACACTAAAAATGTAATGAAAACAAAATGCCAATATTCGAAGAGTTTTCTGATAATTAATTATTAATCCTAAATATTAAAATTAGAGCAGTTACCAGACAAAGTTTGTATATTAAGCCGAAAAGTACAGAATCGGACAATAAGATTGTTCATATATATTACTAGGTACGTAGCTAAATCAATAAATCCGTAGTTTAATGATGAAAAAGCGTTTATTTTGAGGGAAATGTTTATTTTTCAAGATAATATCCTTTTTTTTTATCAATGTACTTCGTATTAATTACATAGATCAAACATTATACGGTGAAAATTTCAGATCAAAACTCACCCAATAGCTGTGTATAAGGTTATAGACTTATGTTACATTTAAAGTTCTGAATTAATGAAAACAAATTCTATGATATAAACTGAGGTATGAACTGATACTATCAACAGCACAAATTTTTGTAAATAAATTTGTGAAAGTACTTCGAGATATTGGAATTTCTCAGGATAATTAAATCTCTCTAAGTATATTTGATGTTATAAATACAACTTTTTGACCGTTCCATTCTATGACCTTCCTCAAAGTCTACATGAACATATAGGATGTATCTCTTTCTATTAAAATGTTAGAAAATAGAATATTTTAAAATCCTCCAAGTAGCAACGTTTAATTTCTTTAGTGATGCGTCTCGCTCGTTCCAACCTCTTCACTTGGAGAGGTTCTCCGACATTTCTTTAATGAATGAAGATA
The DNA here is from genome assembly GCA_963585895.1 of Sepioteuthis lessoniana. NCBI lineage: Eukaryota > Metazoa > Mollusca > Cephalopoda > Myopsida > Loliginidae > Sepioteuthis > Sepioteuthis lessoniana. The sequence continues at coordinate 75,564,346 of OY757928.1, forward strand.
TATTACGCAAAGAAAATTTTACTCGCCTGACTGAAGCACGCAGTAGAATCGCTAATAGATGCTAACTATAATATCGATTATCTGGACCCTATCCCAGACGCGATATAATGTACCCTTCTTCTTCCTATTTGCTGTCATTTTGCTTTATTTTGTTGAAAAGAGAACTTATATTTCCACCCAGATTCAGAGGAAGGCCGTTGCATGGAACACTCGAAATGTCAAATTTAAAACACCAAAAACACAAAGAAAAGGTTCAGTTGCCCGTACAGTTTTCTGGTACCGACAATAATCTGAGAAGTGTTTTATAAATCTGTTCTATTTTTACTTTCAGTCTGAAGAAACTCAACGACCTCACATTAAAAATACAAATAGTGTTCATAACCCGTTGAAAAATGTACCCAATGAGTGACCCATCCCACTCATTTTAAAAATATTTTTAACCCGATGGAAACTATTATTAATTAAAGCCTCTTTTAATCTCACAAATCTTATTTTACCCCTAACTACCATCTCCCGAAACGAATCAAATTCAAAGCGGACTTTAAGCATATCATAGAAAACCGAATACCGCTGTGAGTCGAAAAAGTCTTTGCAAGTGCCACCCTTCAAGCATTTCATGCAATTTGGTACCAAAAAGTTCTTTATAGAGATGTCTGTGCACTCTCCAATGTTTTGCGTGCGTGTGTGTGTACGGTTGCGTTAGAACTCTTAGTATTACTGCCACCTAGAGAGTGACAAGTTTTCATGACTTTCTTCTTTATATTCCTTTTTTAGTGGAATGCGAAAAAATCTGGTATCGTTCAGATTCATGAAATTCAGCGTTTGCATTGCAGGCACAAATTAGATATACTCGAAATGTTCATGCCTGCGTTCTCACGATTATAAACACATTCTGTACACATGCTTACTATCTTCATGTCTTGAGACTCCTCGACTGACGGCCCAATTTATGCAAATATGTTTTCCTGATAAGGTCCCGCAGCTTTTTCAACTCATACCAACAATTTGTACAAAATAAAAACAAGCCGCGAAGTCTGCTTCCACATATGGAACGGTGTCTTTTACTTTCATTCACCGACATTCTTGACTGCTTTCAAAACAGCAATAGCAGTAGACCGACCGTCTTTTATTGGCCACATACAATGTTTGCCACACAAGCGTACGGTCGGCGGCTGGTTAAACGGCATTACCATATTTTCACCCAGAATCAGCTAGTCCTCCTTTCACACAAAGCCGTTGGGTTTAATAGATAACATTGCAAAATTGCTGGATTCGTATGACTCAGCAAGGCCAAGTTAACTTTTTAAATATTTAATAAATGAACCGCAAAATAATCAAATTGAAACGAAAACAAGTTTTGAATATAAAAAAATAATTTTGTAATATCAGTATGAGTAAGAGATATGCCAAGAGTGAATGATATTGAATCGGGAATTCCAACATAATGTATGTAAAATATAAATTTAGATTTCAGTTTGTTTGTTATTTCATGGCAGTTACCCGCCTGTTACTTCGATTTTTAGATCATCATAAATATTAATAATCAATAATAATCATAATTAAAAATAATTATAGCATCATTAAATTCTCTCTTATTTTAAAGAAGAAAGTCTGTGTCTTATGTGATCAACTATTTTGTTTATTGTTATCGGTTAGTCAATGACTTTTCTTCTCATTTATTCCAATTTGGAAAGTAAAATTAAAGTATAACAAAACAAAAAATTGTAAAAGACTTGAAACTATTTTTCATTGAAGCAACATAGCATTATTGTTTTTAGGCCTCATTATATAAAATGTACAAAATTTAAACCAGTACAAGAAATCTTAAGAATGAATCACTTCATTTTTTAATCAATCAAAATAACTAAGAAAATTGCATTCATTCACCCGATTTCCTTTTATTACCTTTTATTTCCTTATTGTTACTATAAGGAAGGCACAAGGCTTTGGATTTCCTTTTATTACCTATGCAAATCAATTTAGCTTTTCTTTTATAAATTGTTTGCCTACACCCATTTAACATTCGACCAATCCCCTCACCCCGTCCACTCATAAACGTAAGGTTTTCATATTTGGAAAACCAGTATTTGAATTTGGGATTTTGTTTTTAGAGCAGTAAAATACTTTTGTTGGGAATCATTAGCTTCACCCAACTCCACTGGATCATTAATTTTTTCGGCCCAAATTTTTGATATTTTCTTTTCTCGTCATTGAAGAGACAATATATAAATTCACCTGACAATAAATAAAATACTATTCCTTGTACTTTCATTGATTAAAAAAGAAAGAAAAGAATTCTTCTAACTGGTTGGGATAATGAAATTTACAGTTGCCTTTTTATTTATACATCTGGTCAATATTAGTTCTATCTCTTGGAAACAGACATTTGGACAAAACAGTCTTTTGAATTGATTGTAATTCTATTTAAGTAAAATGTTTTACCAATTCAGCACTGGAACTGAATCCTATGCCACCTTCTTTATTGCCTCTTTTCCTGTCGACAAAGGAATTCAATTTCACTTTATGCTCAGTTTCTTAAGAAACTGAATAAAAATTGATGTTGGAAATTCTAAGATTCAAAAAAGTTTACACATCTCAAATTTATTTGGATATTTTAACCAAAAGACGGTAAATAAATTAAACTTAGAACAAATTGACGCTATTTAACATTGGAAATTAAAAGTGAGTTTTCTTAAATTTTGGAAATGTGTATCTGATATGTTGTGACTGGCTAAAATTTGCATTTTTATTCACTTGGCGCGTATATAAAATCATTATTTGATGCAGTGGAATTTACTCAGCCGACAGGGTAAATGCAGAACCATAATTCCCCCAAATTATAAAGTTTTGGCTACATTAATTAATTCATACGAATTGAATAAAAAAAACAAAATAAAACAAAATAAAACCAAAAACCAAACTCGGTTTTCAGAGCTCAGTAATCAAATCATGAGTCGGTTACTGGAGTCACTGATCTACTCAAGTGCCTGCGCGTTGGTTACCAAATCAGTACTATATCCAGACTATAAGCTCATAGTGAGTGAAGCTACTGACTGGTTTTGCTCTCTAAAGTAAGTAAAGACACACTAGCTCCGATATAGTTGGACATTTCAAAATTTCCTTTCACTTATTTCCTGAGTAAAACCATTCATCTAACCTCTACTTTTACCCACATCATTTTTGTAATGTTTTCCGTTCGTTCGCATTTTTATGAATTGTATTTTATTGCTTATATGTTCAATCTCGTTTCTTTCCCTTATTAAAAATTATTGTTCTTCAAACATTTTTCCATGTACTCTTTAAGTGTTGTTATGCACCCAATATTCTCTTTCGCTAATGTTTACCAAATGCCGATACAACTAGCCCCCCTCCCTCCCACCACGTATTAACAGACAAAGAAAGAATTTTCAACCTGACACCATATGGAAATAAAACGAGTCATTGACAATAATCCTATCACTCCTTCCAAAAGGCACCCACCTTCGCCGGTCACTTCTTTAAACCAGGTCAAACCTTGAAACCTGCACTTGCACACCCAGCTAATCCCTTCACTGAACACGTACCTATCTCTAACATTAATTATTCACAGAGAATATAAGCAACTTTCATATTTTACCGATGCATTGCATTGTTTCAGTCTTATGTTGAAATAAATCATTTTCTCCATAAATCATTATCTCATCTTTTCTTGTTAAATACTGAACTTCTTTCTCCGGTGTCGTAATATTTGTAACGGTTCTTGTTTAATACAATAGAATATTGTCAAATTTGACAATATTCCTTTATTTTGATCAGTTTTCTGATCTTTCTTGACATGTCATCAGAAGAAAATTCTGTACAGATCAATAATTTCAACCCCTTAAAAATGCAACAAGAAAAACATCACGTGACATTTTGGCATGACATTTTATTTGAATGCCATTAACAAGCTTTATTATCATTCTTAAATTTTGGTATTTGCATAATCACATAATATTTAGAACATTATTAAGTTCCCTACATATATCATTGATATTTCATTGCCACATTTATACGTTAATTTCTACATGCCGTATTACTTTATTAGTTGGTTGGTGTTTAATGGTATATCAACCTCCGTGGGTTATTTAATGCCAAATCTTTACATATATGATTTTTAAGCAAATAGATTGTAGATAGATATTTTTTGTTTTAAACAAATAACGAAAGTGTGAGTCAGAGTGGGTTGATAAAATATGCTTTGTAGAAGGTCTTCTTTCGTCGATATATCTTATATTTTTTATATATCGACTTGACAAAGTTTTGTAATCAGTTTCAATATCCATACTTTGTACAGTTTAAGGATTAGTTTAAAGTTCTGGTTGATCCTTGGGAGTCGCATTTATTTTTGTTTCTATGTGGATGTTGAAGGGTTTCTGGATCGAAATGAGGGGTTTTATATTTGGATTTGGGGATGAAGGTTCGAGTTTGGGTTGAGTAGTTAGAATGTGTTTTGGGTTTTTATGGTTTATTTGCTTTGGAGTTAGGTTTTAGATTTGTGACATAAGTTTTTTTTTTCAGTTTTCTATTTTGGGAATTGGTGGGTGGATCGGGGATCTATGCAATTTTCCTTTTACGGTTTCAGTTGAATATTTGATGTTTTCCGTCGATATTTTTTGCAGTGGTATTGGCATTCGTTGTGGGTTCTTTCTTTATTTCGTGTTACTGTTTGACAGATTTTAGCCGAATGTAGTTTCTTTAAGTGTTCTTGAAATTTTGGTCAATTATATCGTCCTAGTTGCAATAATTTTCAATGTATCTACCAAGTTGATTGTTGTTGTTGGTTGTGTTACTGATTGGACTCGCCTTCTATGTTAGATTGGCGTTGGTGTTATCTTTCAAATAGAATTCCACTAGTTTTCTTGCTAATAGAAATGCGATATTCCTTCTATCTATTTTACCTCCATGATTTTATACATTGCAAGATCTTGAAAATGCAAGGTGGTTCTCTCGGCATTTTAAACATTTGGTTTCCTTGGGAGTATTTGATTTCCATGTAGTCTGAGTTTTTCTGGCCACACCTTCCGCTGTGGTGTCCATATTTTTGTCATTTAAAGCACTGCAAGGGTGCGAAGAGATTTTGTTCGACCTTTTTGAGGCATTATTCAATTTTCGCTATCTTTGGAGTTATGCGTTTATTAAATATCAAAATATATGATTATGTTTGTATTTCTTTACAAGGCGCCTCTGGTGGTGTAATGGTTAGCAAGCTCGGCTAGCAAACCTACACGAGTGAGTTCAAGTCTCATTGGGTGCCCCTTTCATATGGCCTTGTTCCACATCTAAGCAAAAAGCTTAGTAAATTTCCATGTTTGTATTTCTTTACCACCGCTTTTAATGGCAATCCTTTTGTGACTCCCTGGCTTTCATTTCCTCTGGTGTTGCTAGAGATAATTCCACGTCTCTGATAACTCACTTTGAGGTGTTAAGCTTTTCATGCGGGTAAGTTTTATATTCTAAGTTGTGGGAAGTTTTCATTTTGATTAGCTTTTCAGCATCTTTTTTGTTATCCGCTTGTATAAGTTGATTGCTGCTTCCTATTTTTTCACAGTTCATGGATTCACCTTGCTGGAGATCATTCTTTCTATCTAGAAAGGGGACAATTTGTTCAGAGGAGTTTCCTTCAGTGGTTCAATTATTATAAATCTTCGGAATTCTGTCGATTCATTTTCTGAATCGGATTCTCAGAGGTTTCTTTGGTTTTATTTTCTTTGCATTTGCTATATATTTTTTTCGCTGGTCCTGTACTCTACCATTCATCATGGAGTACAACTTCTGTTAATTATTTACCAAGGAGGTTACCGATTCGTCTTTGTTGTGACGGGGATACATCTCGAGTCAGGTGTGAGATTTCGAGCAACTGCAAATTTCAGGTTTTCTGTATCCAATATTTAATATCCTTAGATTAAACAGAGGTCAAATTCTGGTTTTTCTCAATATGATTGATCCACAGCCATCACCTTCTTGTACTTTTAAGATAAAGGTTGGTTGTTTGTTTGCCACAAGAACAATTTGAAGAGTATAGTCTGAACATATAGGTGTTTGTGCTGGACAATCAGCCGATTGATCGGATTGAGCTACTCCAACCGCTCGTTCAACTAAGGGCCAAAGTGGAGTGCCTCAGGTCACGTGACCGCTTTAGCATCCAGGCCATGGAGTGCTCAGCCACTAGAATTATGAGTCACCACCTACGGCCAACTGTATGAAAATTAATCGTATAAATTGGTACTTGGGGCTATAGTTATTTACGAAGTTGCTTGAAACTATATACTGTACTTATAATCAATATTAGATAAGAATGCTTGAAATTATATAACTGGGTAAGAATTATTTGTATTGGATAGGAATTGCTGACACCAAATGATTATTGTCATTAAATCGAAACAATTACACGACACTCAATAATTGCTTGAAAAAGACTGACTTCAGCATTAAATAGTCTAGCAAACGCGGAAATGCTGTAAAACCAACCAACCAACCAACCAACCAACCATTTAACCTATTCCCATTGTTATTTAGACGTTTACTTTTTCATCTGAAGACATTTTTTCCTTTACAAAAACGTTTAAATTTAAAAAGCTGCTGAATGCCCTCGATACAATAATTTTTCTTTTTGTTCATTCGAAGTGTAAACTTTTCTGTTTAATTTCTGATATTTCAACTAAGAAGTGACATTTTTCTGTCAAAGAAAAAAAGTAATATTTCACAAGTTAATACAATTGTAAGTTATAACATTTACTTTATTTTTGTTAATCAGTAAAGAAAGTTGACAAGTTTTCTTTTTATGAATCATTTAAGAAACTTTATCCATTTTCTCATTCAACTCAATTATTATTTCAAGTCTACGTTTCATAACAAAAACAAGTATTAATATCCAAGCGAATAATTATTCCTTTTGAATTAAAGCAGAATATAATTAACAAAGATTCTTATTTTGTCACATTTTTCTATTTAAAACAATTTTTCTTTTTGTGTCGTGCTTCTTTGTCAGAAAGAAAACATCTTTTTTTTAAAATGATATTTCCTTCTTTTCACAACTCTAAACCCTTCCTTGCCTTGTTGAAAAATTTCTGCAGTTACTGATTGCACACATCCTTGTTTTTTGTTTTTCAATCGAAAAATGCAGCAAAAAGTCTTATTTTCTTAAATTTTTGTTTATTTTGCGCCGTGGATATGGTATGGGCGTTGAGATATTAATTACACAATGTCATGGATTCTTCCTAAGTTGTCTGGCTTCGTGAGATCCATTGCCTGATTTGGTTAATGTAAATACGCCATATTAGGGAATCTCAGAATCAACCATATTTTTCTAGCTCCAAATATTTTTATGCGCGCAACTGTAAATTTTAATTAACCGAAGAATTGGCCATAAAACAGTCAGAAAAATGAATAAATAAAAAGGTCCATTTTAAATATTTAAACAGCTCATTCGTATTTAGCAGCCAAAGTCCTGAAAGCTCTTTAAAATGAGTATTTTTCAACGCTGTATCATCATGTAAATATTATATTATTGTAAATCTTTTTGAAGTAGATATGGCACAAGAAATATATAAAAATTAAGTTTATCAATTAAACATTACCATAATTTCCTTTCCTACTCCTTCGACTGCTATATCATAGATTTTATAAGTTAAATTAATGGATGCCAATGTATTCTTTACAAGTTATTCATTCCCTTTGTGCTGTTTCTATGAAAATTATCGGGCTAAGAATGGATCCGAATTTCACCCTAGGATCAGTTTAGTACCTGAGCTTTGTATCCGTGATCAAAGTATCTGAGCATTCTATCCATGATTAAAGCTGCTCGACGCTTCTGCTTAGCTCCTCGGCATTCGAACTTGGATCCGTCTGTAATATCTGTTCCGTCTCTCTCTCTCTCATCATATGAGTTCGCCCTTGTTTCTCCAGCTGTGTCCCGTATGTCTTGTTCGTCTAACTTAAATGGTTTGTGAGATGGGAGGCAGGTGGCCATACAGCTACTCTCTTGTGGGGTGTTGCTTCCAGGATTTATTCAAGACAGCGCATAGCATTCTTGCAGAGTTTCCATCTTTCTTTTATTCTGTATGTTTTGTTAACATCTATGTGGTGCATCCATATAGTAGTATAGACAGCTTAAAAGAAATACTGTTTTATTATATCGAATAAATCAGACTACCATATGATCAATAGCATTCCACGCTTAGGTGTACCTTGACATGATTTTTGATCGATGAGCCAAGAACAAAAACAGCTGGAGGCATTGGTCTCGACGTGAAATGTAAATAAAACAGTGAATATGTGTTTTTAAAAAAAGTCGCCATATCCACTCTGAGCGGCCAGCTTCTAAAATTACTCGACCAGTTAACATATCTCGGCAGCAACATCTCATTTATCGAGTATATATAAATATACTTATTCAAGTGACCACTTCTTTTAGCTTTATTTTCGAATAGATAGCAAATGACATGCATGGCCATGTAGTTATTAATTAATTTTAGCTAAGGTAATTCCATATTTCGCATTGCTGCAATTCGAGCTCAGGTAAATTGCCAAGATTTTGAATATTGATTTTCAAAAGCAGATGGTAGAGGTCATTTTCCTGAATTTCATTTGACTTTGAGCTAGATTAAGCTAAATTATGTAAATTAAACAATTTTTAGAAACTACCCACTAAAAACTAATAAAACAAAATAACGCAAAAAACAAAGAGAAAGACAAAATCCACTCCAACCCCGCAAAAAATCCAGAAACTTTAAAATGTTAAAAAACGGTGCAACTTTTTCCAGCGTTACGAAGACCTATTTTTCAAAGTGATCTTTAGGTTTGAAATGATCATGAATGTTCCATAAAAGTATCTTATAGGATCTGCTGTAAAATATTAGCCTGATTGTCTAGGGATCTTTATCAAACAAAGCAATTCCATGGTTAATTACCGTGTCCGGTTGTCCTATTTAAGTTGATCCTCTTCAATTGATTTACTGGGAGCAATCTCTATGAACTAAAACGGTCAATTCAAGTGGAACTATGAGAAATAAGTTTCAGGGTTGTTAAAATATAGTAATATTTCTTATATTAGAGAATGAACAAAGAGCTTCAATCCGAAAAATTTGTAATGGAAGGAATGAAAACTACGTGCTCAGTTTATAAAGTTAAAACATTAATTTGTCTGTTTATTAAAGGAAAACAGCAGCAAAGAAAAATAACTCTCTTAAAATGTCATGAAAAAGATGAAGATCCCGACGTCGTCCCTTCCTTTGTCTGCAACTTCTTGAGTAAATAATAATCCATTTTAGGATATCAAAACACAGAGAGCTTCTTTTGACAACTTATACCTTTCTTTATTTTTATTTTATATTAACCCATACAGAATCTATTTCGTAAAAAATCTTCGGTTTCAGAGAAAATTTTACTTTAATTTAAAAAAAAATAAAATAACCTATTTAACTCGTTTCTGTGAATGCAATCGTATCCAGATGTTTATCTGATGTGAATCGTGGAAACTTATTTTATAATACAACTCTAATATTCAAATATTTAGGGCCATAACTCGAAAGTGAATATCATCACAGTGATCATGACATCCCGTAGAGACAACGATAACCTTCAACTTCTTTTGACCCAAGATTGTTGTTGTTGTTGTTGTTGTGGGGTTGTTGGCTCCTATAGTAACAAATTCTGAGGAACAAATTCTGAAGCACAGCGTCTTCTACCCATGGATCATGGAATTTCATTATCAGTTTGGAAGGGTCGTTTGCTGATATCATTTGCATAGGCGTGGGGGCGTTTAGCTGACAAGGTTGCAGCGTCTGCAATTTTATGGCTTCAAATGTACTGTTGAAAAGTAGAATTTCTAAATTGTTTAGGTTAATTTTCATGACGACGACGACGTTAATGTGGTTTTTGCATCGTTTCGTCTGGCTTATGCATAAGCGCTGGCGTTCAACCGGCGTCATAGAAGACTTGTCTAAGTTAATTAAAAGCCAACTCCGTCGTCCTCCATCCATCACCACAGGACTTCAAAGAAGAATTAAAAAGAGGAGTTAAAAACCTGCACTTGGAGGAGATGGAGGAGAGGAGCGAAATGCAGAAACCACAAATTTCACCTGCTTGGCCTTTCTTGGCAAGAGTCTGGTCGCAATGAGAAATTCATGACAATCCAGAAGTTTGCAGAGGCTTGTCACTTGGACAGAGACGTTATTTCTTGTTGTTATTAGAGATTTACTCTTGTTGACTTTGCTCAATCAAGAGTAACCCACAATGTGAGTGAGACAAGGGTGGCAAACTATGCAAGACAGGGATATTCAACTTCCTTACCCATATAAGCGAAGAAAATGAAGAACATTAAATGATTTTGGGATTTATCTCCATTGACCTTTCTGATAATCATCTAATTATTACAATTTGTTGATAGATATTTATAATAAATGTTTGCATTTATTTGTAGTAAATGAAATATTTCATGGAGCACAAGGCCCTAAAAATGTTGGGGATGGGAAGGGCAGTGGTCTTTTGAGCACCTTATATTTTTTATGCTAATCTTCGCCAACAACTCACTGACCAATTCACTCGTCTAATATTATAAGCATCCGTTTCTTCCAGATCTCAATCACCAAAATACCACAACTGCTTTATAAAAGAAATGCTCACTTAAAGATATTACCTCACCAAAAATTGATCTGGAAGAATGGTAATACAAAGAAATGAGAGTAAGAATAAAAAATATTCCATGTCCATGGAAAAATGACATATATACAAATGAAAACACAATACAAATGACATATATACAAATAGAAATACAAAAGCAAATGACATATATACAAATGAGTTAAAAATTGTTTACAAAACAATTGGGCTAAGAGTCCTAAAAACCCTCAAAAGAAAATATTTACAACAAAATGTTAAGGAGATTTGGTTCCCCCTTCGTACCACCTATAATAACTCTAGGCTATTGACTATTTTCCGGCTGATAAAAAAACAAAAAAAAAAAACAAGTTAGGCTATCCCAACTGGGAGATGGAGCTAATCTAAGGAGGGTAGAAAAATCGTGTTGGGTGAGTAGACGGGATGAAGGAAAAATGGAGACAGTTTTCAGTAAAAATTTGAAGTCCAGATTGAAAAATGCGTAAAAATTATTTTTAGGGTTGAGAAAAAGGGAGCAATGAAAACAGGGAATCCAGGAGACCAACAGTTAGTTGAAGGGGTCATGACACAAGCATACTGTTAACTAAGATAAGAAAAAACACTTACTTACCGGGCGTGGGGGGTGACGAGGAATCCGTACTGCTGTGGTCATGAGCAGTCGGAGGAAACGCAGACTCTAACCTTGCCCCCTTTCGTAAGACCAGGCCAGCTGCTTTCACCCACAAATCAGGTTTGTAAATCATTAAAGGATGATCAAGGAAAAGAACACAACTAGTTGGAAAAATGTTTTAACTTTAAATTGGCACATTTTCATCATAAAAAACAAATAGATAAATAAATAAATCAAAATAGAAATAAAAAGGAAAGAGTTTTAAGCAGAAACTAATGAGTTAATTATCCGACGTGTTCCTCGGGGCAGCACGCGTGTGCTCACTTTCTTAAAAAAAGTGAATGCATATTGCCCTGTAAAATATATTTAAGATGGGTGAATGTTTTAGTCAAATAAAACTAGCTCATCTTTAAAGATTTATTTAGTCAAGTCACTCAAACAAATTTTTGCTTCGACCCTTTTCTCTTCATCTGAACTTGCTATTTAGAAAAATCAATGAATTTTCGATTAGATCCCCGGAGTCAAGTTAGTCACCATAAAGAGTCACACTGATAAAAAAGGGAGTTTAACTTGAGATTAGAGTCTAATGTATGAGGGTGAAACGAGAAGTAGAAAGCTCTTTTCAACAGAATTTTTATCTGCAATCCATTATCTTTGACAACTACAATATAATATAATTAAAATGAAAAAAGGATATCTGTGAATCTGTTTGAATTTGCATGCAACCAAGCATGTTAGATATTGCAATGGGTTCAGGGGGTAACTTGTAGCCGATCTTAGTTCACAGAAATAAAGAAGACATATGTAAGGGAATAATGAAGATATTCTGAAGTCTGATGGGGTTCATGGCAATGAATGTGAAGTGGATAGAAAAACTGAAAAAATATTATTATAGACAGTGCATTATTATATAATTATACAAACGAAAAATATACCGAGAAATATACCTGCAGATATTTTGATCGGGAAGAAGTCAAGTCCTGTCATTAAAACTTGAAAGAATCTTTTGTAAAAAAATTATTTGAAAGAAGGAAAGAATGCAGAATAAAGAAAAAAAGATTAAGAATAGAGAAATAGATAGTGATAAAAGTGGGAAAAGATAAGTAGAAAAGGAAAAACTGTGATAAATACGTGAAAAAACAAAAAACATAAGGCCAAAAACAAAATATAATTCATTAAAAATCGAAAAAGTACTTAAAGTAAAAAAAGGTCACCTCCCCAATGGGGGTTGAGCACTCTGGCGAAGAAATTGTCACCGCTAGCGTAATGCCAAGCTCTTCGAAAGAATTGAGCACTCTGGTAGCCGATAGGGTATAAAAAATGTAAACAAACGCTGCTGCTGCTGCTGCTAAAATAAATACCTTAAAATTCCCTTAACCAAAGTGGTCCGCTTGGTGTCTTGGTGGCCAAAAGGTCTGAAACTTAGTCTAACGTAAAGTTGGACGGGTTTCGATCCCGGCTTCGAGCGTCCTGCGTGTCTAGCCACACTGAAGAGTTCTGATAGAACGAAACAGTCTGTCTATGGATGACTATATATATATATATATATATATATATAGAGAGAGAGAGAGAGAGAGAGTCCGCATTAATCAAAGCGAATTTTAAGCCAGTTGAAATTTTAAGAATTAATCGCCTACTACTTAATTCCGCTAAAGACAACGGATCAGTCTCTTTATTGGCTCAATTTTCCCCGCAGGTCAATTCAGTAATGTTATTACCCCCACAAAAAAAAAAAGAAAGAAATCAACAACAACAAAAAAAAGACAACCAAAAAAAACAAAACAAAACAAAACAACAAAACAAAATGAATAAATAAATAAATAAATAGATACATAAATAAATATAAAAACTAAAAATAAAAAATAAAAATATGAGATAAGAAAAAGAAAAAAGTTGACATTTTTGTGGAAATCTTCTCTGTATTGAATCTTGGATACTTGAACAGGCTGGGTGCAGGTGTATAAGAAATGATTGGCACAGACTTTTATGGGAATTCAGAGTGGCAGTAACAATTGGTAAAGAGTAGACTTATAGATTCTTTAGCACCAATTACAGAAACCTCCGTGTGCAGGTGTCGGCACTAACAGACAATAAAGATAAAATTCAGTAAATATTGTAAGTTAGTTTATATGCAAGCTCAGTAATATTTTCAACAATATAGGAACACACACACACACACACACGTACACGTACTATACTGATTAAATCTAAATTAACACAGATTCCCGATTATGAGAGAGAGAGAGAGAGAGAGAGAGAGAGAGAGAGAGAGAGAGAGAGAGAGAGAGAGAAAGACTTTTTATACAGTCCTACTTATTCATTTCTATTATTCATATTCTGATTTCAAATTTATTCATTTAAATAACAACACCAATTGTTGATGGGTATTTTTACAGAGAATAATAACGAAAATATGAAACAATATATACTGGAATAAAAAAGATGTCAAGAAAAGCTTGATGAAAAGAAGGGAAGGAAAGAAAGAACGTCTTTTCTCAGTTCAAGAAAGGAATAATGAATATATACAAGGAAATAAAGAGAAAATATCTGCGTCGAAAAATAAAAATGCCCCACCTCCCTATCCATTATACAAGCAGAAACACACTCAAGTAAACTCATAGATGCTTCCATCCATCCACACATGCACACACACAAACACATCAATAAGATTTTCTTATAAAAAGTAATTTGTTCATACATTTTCTTTAAACAAGAGTTTCTTGTATTTTGTCATTTAAGTGGAATCAAGTGGAAGGCGATTAAAACAGATATTATTAGGCATCAAATATGACCAAATTCTACAGCATTGTAACTTCTGTAACTGCAAATAAAATTGCATTATTACATATAAGGGGCACATTTATTGTTGTAATTTTGCATAATCATAATTTGGGTTTGATCGGAAAATTTTCCGCTAGAAATAATGGAATTCTGAATTTTTTGGTTTTGAAGAAAAATCAACATTTTGTTTAAAAACGATAGAGATGTACTAATTTATTAGCGATCTCGAGCCTCGTCGTGGTGCAGCACTGGCAATGGCTGGTTGGTAGCTATGGTAGCTGGGCGTACGCCCTGACAGGTCCAACCAAGCAACAAATGACTTGAAATACCAATCCTACAGAGGGACTGATTCGCAAGCACGAGTACATTGTGTTGTTCGCTCGCAAAGCTGAAAGGATAATAAAGGCTTGCTCGCCAAGCTAGCCGGGTTGCACAAGAAACGACTGAAATAATGCAACGAAAAAGAAGAAATGGGCTTTAGTACCCTGTAGGATAATCGGACCATTCTGTAGCAGCACAACGATATTCGAGCGTCAAGAGACGGCTAAAAATCTCAGGTGCTTGTAGCTCCCCCAGGAATTTTTATATGCTCCTACAACTGCAGATCATTGGGTGAAAGCACCGGACTGACTAATCTAATGGAGAAGTTCGTGCTAGGGCTTTGAAGACACGCCGGAAGAAAGAAGCGAATGTGACATGGATTGATGGAAACGCCGTGAGACAGGATAAAGCTGTGGTTGTTAGAACTAATGGTGGCATAGGTTTCATTTTAAGCAAGAAATAAGCTGTAAAATTAGTCTCATGCAAGTTGTCATCACGTTTAGGGGTGTTAAACATTCAACGGTCAGAGAATATAATCCTTAAGATCATTTAGACCTACGCTGCTACTGGTGCAAATGAGGACAATGAAATGGATCAGTTCAATTAGTAGAGGTAAAGTTCATTAGAAAATGCGCGTGTACCATCGTTATTGGTGATTTTAATACAAATTCAAAATTTGGAAGAGAATGACTGAACGAGAAATATGTTGGAAGGTTTGGATTGAGAGAAAAAAAATGAAAGAGTTCAGTTTGCAAAGCTGAAATGAAACTGCGAATTTGAAAGAGGAAAAGAGATGAATCTGGCTGGTCCTTAATGCTTAGTGTCGGAATAAGATCTGCTATATTCTGGTCAATAAGCGTCGATAAGATATCCTATTCATTGCATCATTTAACACCGATAACGTTCATTGCTTACTACGGGCAAATATAATCATTAACGAGACCAGAGACAAGAAAGCTCTTGATATCTTCTTGAAAAACAATTGTGTCAACGTCTTCGATGAAGTAATATTGTTGGGTGCTAATAGAAAAGAAGATCATTGTTATCCCGAAGGGACAGCTGATGATTACAACTAATTGAGAAAATAAAAACTGCTGGCCTGCAGGAGTCCAAAGAAAAGATTTCTGAAGACACGAAGAAGTTGATGGTGAGACAGAAGAATATGAAGAGGAAAACTTCGTCGAAAATCCGTTATCTGTAAAACAACATTTTAAGGAGGACAGCAAGAGATATAAAATGAGGAAGCTACAGCAGGTTGCAGAGGAGAGGAGAGGTTTAAGGAAGTGTAGACAAAAGTTGGAACTGTCAGGTCAGAGGTGATGGTACTTAAAAACAAAGATGGGCACAAAGTGACGAAGGGTAAATGTGGAAAAGTCAAATGCCATCTTGCTTCAAAAAAGTGTGATAAAGAAGATTAAAAAAAACTATTGTTCCATAGTCAACTGGCAATTCGTCTAAGTTTGGTCAAAGAAGAAAACTCGACACTTTATTAGGAAAATTATATTTGTTTTATTTCATGCAGATTATCTTCCGATGTAGGGCTTTACGTGAAAACCAAGAGCGCCGGGGAGCAAGAGAAAGTGCTTTCATTCGTGCTCTTACGTCACCCACGAAGTTACTCATGTGTCACGTGCATATATCACCGTGAACAATAATTTTTAATCACGTGCACGCCAGTCAGTCTTCTGTCTACGTGCTTCAAATTTGCACGCGAGTGACCTCACTTCACCTGAGCTCAAGGTCGATCGGTTCTCAGATACAGTGTTGAGAGTGCTTTTTGTATAATTTTTGCAAAGGTCCCCATCCGCTTCGAGCTCCTTTTCTCTGTGCACACGTTATATATCTCAATTTGCTTTTTGTTTCAATTTCATAAGTTATTCTCCATTTGTCTCTTGTTTCACTTTCATAATCTGTTTATCATTTGCCGCTTGTTTGACTTTCATAATCTGTTTATCATTTGCCGCTTGTTTCTCTTTCATATTCTGTTCACCCCGGTCATAATAACCAAACTGACAGGATATATTGATGACCAAAAGCCAATAGAGCAAACAGGCTTCCGTTAGAACTATAGCATGAGCTACCAAATATTCTCTCTAACACTCGATAGAGAAAGTGACGCAAAGAGCCAACCTACATGAACTCATGTAGGTTGCCTCTTTGCGGCACTTTATGAGAAGGCCTTCGATAGCGTAAAGATTAATGCAGTGTTTTTTCTCGTAAACGAAGGAGTCGAGGCTCAGAAATTATTCGATAAGATGAACTCAAATTGTACCACTGATATAGCTTTCGTTTCACCACCTATAACAATCCCATTCAGTAAGGACGTCAATTACAGAGCCACAACCTCCACTGCATGTCTTGATTATCATTGGCTAAGAGAGTATCATCAACAACAACGGCAAAGGTCATCACTGAAACTAGAGATAAGTTACTGGTGACACAGAGTGAACAATCGATGTTCGGCCGTCAGCTTCAATATAAATCGCACAAAAATTAAATTAATGAGTTCAGAACATATACCACTTGTCTGTTGAATAGTGGAAAGTAATGAAATCAAGGACGTAAAAGAGTACGTCTGCTCAGGCCCGATGATGAATATATATATATATATTTATATATATTCGTTGTGTTCCTACTATTTAGGTAGGAATAATGGATTTAGATAATTAAAATATGACGTTCAATACTAATTGTCTTTGTATTGAAAGTCCTTTTTTTAATCATTCCCACAATATTATCATTCAATTGCAAATTAGGATCAAAATTTCTTTATACTTTAAGAATATTTTAAGTGTACTGTATTAATAAAATATATTTGAAGTGTATAGTCCAAATAACATTTTAAGTGTACTGTCCTAATAAAAATACCATATGATGTGCTAGTTCCTGGATTGCGGTTACATAATATAATGAGTTAGAATATATGGCGGGAAATTCAACATTTTAAATCGAGTACAAAATTCTTGCCAGGGTTCTACAGAACAATCTAGTGTCGACTGTTATAGATCCCAGTGACATTTTCTATCCTTTCCTACGACATTTTATATATTATTTCCTTACTGTTAAGAACCGCATGAAACAGACGACATGCCCTACAAGATACATTGACGTCTGCTCAGGCGTTGGGGATAGAAGATTATCATTTAGGATGTATTTAATTTTTCCGTGAGCTGCCTACTAGTCAAGGAAGTAGAGGAGAGTCACAGAAAAGATAAAAGAACTCCCTAAAAGATTCTTTACCTCTGTTGGTATCATCTGTGGTACTGAACAACACATATTACTAACAAGAAATCAGAAAAACAGATAGCCAGTCATCTTAAAAACTCCAAAAACAAGGGTTGAGAAATATGCAAAACACGGGTGCTATTAAAATTTCTCGATCAGTCTAATTCTGAAACCTTCTCCTGCTGTAGCAGTGCATAATAATTATCCTTTCATTCGTGAAATTCTCTCTTAATAAATGATAATCCATCATTTCAGAAATTCACATAAAAATGTGTAATTAATGACAATGACCTTACACGTTGTACAAATACACGTCGAATATTTAATTAAGCATTAGACGTGTATTTGTGCGACGTGAAAGTTCATTGTCAATTCCGCATTTATATTCATCCTAAATTGAAGTTTAAAATTTCAAATTAAGAAATATACATGTTAATATGCACATAAACATAAGTAACCAGATAAGCAAGAACTTTGATCCGTCGGAAAAAAAGGCCAAACTTAAACAAATAAATAAACAAATAGTAAATAAATAGATAAATAAATGTATTATTGCGATTCTTTTTCTTTTATAAGATCTTTAATGTAATTTAGAACGCGATTTATCGTTTATGTCGCAAATAAAAATTATATAACAATTGTAATTTATTAAGGGAAAGGAGAATAATAAAAAAGACAACATTTAAAAATCGATCGTTGGATTAAATACACAAATTGTGCAACAATATTAAATTACCATTTTATAGATTTTGTCAAATGTTTGTAAAGTGAAAATGGAATTTAATGATTAGATTTTGTAGATTTCACATTTAAAATCGAATTAATTTAATTGAATAAATAAGCAAATATACCTTTGCGACATATATAATAAAATGTGGTTATATATGTATATATACATACATATATATATATATATATATATATATGTATGTATGTATGTGTGTGTGTGTGTGTTAGCTAGCGATCACAAAACCTGGTCTCCATACACAGTGACAAGAATTCCGTTGTTATGGTAACACAAAGGCTTTCTTTTTTTCTTTCTTTCTTTGGGATATTCGATCTATTCGAAATTATTTCAATTAACCGATCAACAGTATAAGACTAAAAAAAGTTCCCTTGTCATTTTCTGTCTGTAACTTTTACCAAGGAAAAGGGTGTAGTGTTTGTACGCCCTGCCCTAGGTGCAAAATGTCCCTGTCCCCTCTACTTTTACGTTGGATTACGTTGAAAATTAAAATAATCATCATATTTATACGTTTGGGGTTATGATTTTAAATTTTCGGTGAAAATGTAATAAAGTTTTTAACATTTTCAAATGTGATCGAACATTACATTTCAATTTATGGTAAGATACTACTAATAGAATGTAAGTAAAAGTAAAGTTGGCAAACTTAGTCGAGGGTGACCCGAAGGCTCCTTTTTCAATAGCTACTGCACCGAGGTGTAGTGAATTGAATCCCGATTGGCGAACACATTTGGCCACGAGTCACCCTCGACTACGGTCGCCAACTTTACTTACAATAGAATGTTGGAGAAAATTATTATTTCGAAAAATGTTACATTCAACACTTCCTCAAAATGTACTAATTTTTCGAAATAATTATTACTTTCATCTACTTGTTTAATATTTTATAATTTTTAAAATAACCACGGGATTGTTACGGATTGAGATACTGCACTCTGATTCCAGGCAGATATGCCGGTATAAAATACAAAATAATTCCATCATTTTTATGGGTTCTACGTTAGTTTAAATTACAGGGAAAGTATCAAAATCTTTTTGAATCAGGCAGTAATAAAATAACCCTGAAGATATTGATATTTATTTTTTAGTTATTCTAAAAGATTTTTTATGAGAAGATTTATTAAGCTGATTTTCTTTTAAAAGTTTTTCAAGAGAATTTACTTGGTTCTGAACATTTTATAAAATTAGAAATAAAATACCGCTGCTTTTTCAATTTTTATTGAAATAGTGGGATGCACTTAAATGAAAGTTTCGTCTTCATGCAAAATAAACTAATCAAATATCGTATTATATTAATTTATTTTGAATATTTCGGCAAAAATGTATTAACTTTGAATATGTAAAAGAACAATGAAATTACACAGTTCAACTTTCTTTTTGACTGATTTGTTTGAATTTTCTGATTCAAAGAAAGTCATACATTACTTAAGAGTAGGGAGTAGGACTAATCAATGATGATGATAATAATAATAAGGAAAATGAATCTGCCGTATTATCAATGTTTTTTTTTTCAAAAGACGAACTGGTCCGTAGATATTGAAATATCTTTACCGTACTTTTGAATCGCATGCCTCAAATTTCATTTTTATTTTCTTTCAAATTCTTTACTGTTTATCTTTGAATATATAAGTTAGTGTAAAATTAATATATTTACAAAATGGTTTGAACCCGTAATTAAAGGGTAAATAAGCAGCGTTCAGAACCAAAAGGCTAACATAAGATCAAATAAAAGAATCATCGTATTAAAGTAGTTAACTTTATCAGTAACAAGATCCAAATGGATTTCGATTCTTAAAAGCAAAGCTAGAATGACAATACAGGGATATCTGCAAATAACTCAGTGTCACGAGGTCTCCCACTAAGAGAAGAGAAATAAGTAATTTCTACCATCCCTCGTGTTTAAGTTAGCAGGCCACCCCAAAAAATGACCGTTAAGATAGGATAATAATATAGGTCAAAGTAAAGAATGTGGGTCAGAGTGAAAGCCAACAGATGTTTGCACTTAGTGACCAGGGGAAGGAAGAAGATAGAAGCCAAATGATTGGCTAGAATCCCAGAAGCGGAAATAGCCCCCTTCTTTCGTCAGCGGAAATAGGGAATAAGAAAATCAGTTTTTGGACAGAGGTCGTGGTGAACGAATCTAAAGCCAAGACTCCGGGTAAAGGGAAGACGGAAAGTATCTTGGACAAGTGGAGGCCATACCTTCAAGCTAGAACTAAAAATAACATAAAGTCCGTTAGCCCGTCAAAGAGGAAATATTCTCCACAGGAATCCATCGGAAAAAGATAAGTAAACTTTAAGACTGTTTCTCCCTATATCCAATTATATACTCTCCCCTCTCTCTCAATTTGAAGAAAGACTAAAGAAGAAAGAAAAGAAAAGAAGAAAGACATTTATGTTTATGTACTATTCGTTAATAATATAGTCGATGCGTTGAATATGTGTATCCGCATGTGTAGTAAAAAGATTGATATATTTTAATGTTCCCACGTGTTGAAGTTGTTCATTTGTATCGTCTACTATCAAAAGTTGCTATTTTATGTTTCTTTTTCAGCTTCTATTCGCCTTATGTTATTCTCGCTTAAATTGTCCTATATGAATTCCTTTAAAAATATTACACGGGAAACCGGAGTTGTCGACTACTATAATTAATATTATTACATCTAAACCTAGAGGTCCATATCTTCCATTGTTCTAGGGGAGAAGGAACTAGTGGCCTTGGTGGGTGTGTGAATAGTGTGAAATTTTGAAACCCCTTGCGAACAGCGGTCAGTCTAGCCATAAATTAACCCCCACATAATATGCCAGTTCCTACATGCTCGAGAAAGGACTCTGAACAAGGACTTATTCTACGAGGGATCAAGTGCCAGATCGCCCCGTCCTCACACGTGCAAAAAAATAAACTCTCCGCTTGGTGATAACAATACTTGATGGCACCAGTTCCCATACGCTTTTAAATGGTTGCTCATCCGGGGATCTTTTTATTTTAATTTGCCGTTACACTCAGGATTTAATTATATCTGTTTTACTGTAAAGTAAAAATTAAAACAAAAGAAAAAGTAGTCCCTCAGTGGACTTTAACTATGTTAAAACTTAACAAATTGGAAAATTTGGAATTTCTTTATCTCGTGATCCGTTTAAGAGTCCTCTCACTATAAGGATACTTGGTTACATCTCTGTCTAGAGTGCAGATTATAAACAAATCCCCGGTCTGGTATACCCACAATATACTATCCATGAAAAAAAAAAAAAAGAAAGAGAAATCGGAACATAATTCAACGTGGAACCCAGACAACAGGTTTGAGTGTCATGATCGGCTGGTGCTCCTTTGATAGCCAGCATGGGGATTCGATGACATCCTGTGAATGCTGGCTGTCCTTTTTTCAGGTACACAAACGACAAACTAAGTATAAACTCGAATCAGATGCTTCAGAACAGAAAATAGACTAGATAAGACTACAAACTTGCCCTTCACTCTTATTTTAGGAGCAACCCAACACAAAGAGGGTATAAAAAGAATGATAGAAATCTGGGAATAATTCGCTAGATTTAAGACAACAAACCAAAGACTTGCTGACCAAGTTAGGATGATGATTAAGAAAGGTTAGTTTTTCCGACATTGAAATATTACAAATAAACCAACAAATCAATAGGGAATCATGCCAACAAAACTCTAATACAGCAACCGAGACGGTAAATACAGAAAAACCAGAACCCTCCGAATCGAAACGCTAAGTAATAGTAATCGAAGCACCACACACTCAAACAAAACGGAAACAAACACTAACACAAGAAGAAAAAATGAATATTGTGATTATGAAGAGAATTATGCCTGAAAAGAAAATCACTGGATCCTCTCTCAGGAACCAACACTAGAAAACAGTCCAGATAGAGACTGAAAAAATAAACAAATTATCAACAAAGATCTCAACGAACAACACCACGGAATTTAATGAACTAATCTCTGCAGAAGCGAAATTAGTCTGTGAACCCCCCCCCCCAAAAAAAAAAAACAAGCAAAAATGCTAAGACAGAGGAAAAATACGAGAATATGTTGGGACGAAGAGAGAAAACAACTCAAACGATACAACCCGAAGAGATAAATCAGAAAGTACCTTCTGATTTATCTCTTTGGAAAGAAAGAAGATTAAAAAGATACAGAGACCAGAACAAAAAATACAGACCAAACAGGGCATTCCAAAACAACGAAAAAGAATTCCACCAGCGAGTAGGGTGAGAATGGGCGAAGACATACCAATAACTAGATGTAAGGGAAGAAAAACAATTTTGGAGCAAAAATATATAAACGGAAAGATCAAAACAGAAAAGTCGAAGGGATAAAGCACATAGAAAAATGGTTACAAGGACTCGAAGAAGATCCTATGGCGGAAATGCACCTCGATTTATTTAGAACAACACTCAAAAATACCAAATTAGAAAATTCCAGGCCATGATGGCATACATGAATTCTGGTTTAAAGAATTTACTTCCATCCACGACAGATTGGCTATCAAAATGAATAGATGCTTAGAAGAAACAGATATACTCGAATGGATGACTAAAAGAGCACCCTGATCCAGAAAGACCACCTCAAAGGAACCGTCCCAAACAGCTGTAGATCTATAACATGCCAACCAATGATGTGGAAAACACTAACGGCACAAATTAGATTTACAACTGGTTAATAAGCGGTGGATTGTTCCCCGAGGAAAAGAAGGATTCTGCAAAGGGGCCAGAGAAACAAGACAGCTACTATATATTCATCAACACATCCTCAACGAGAGCAAAACGAGATGAAAAAATGTAACGTGGATAGACTACAAAAAGCATACGATATGGTCCCGCAAAACTGGATAATAGTCTCTCTCAAAATGTACAAGATATACGACGAAGTCATAAAGTTTTTCCAGAATGCCATGGAAAACTGGAGAGTGTAATTGATATCCAGAGAAGAATATTCCAGGGAGATGCTCTATCATCATTACTATTTGTAATAGCGATGATACCACTCAATCACATAATTAGGAAATGCACAGGCAGATACAAATCGCAGGAAAAGATCAATCACCTAATGTGCATGAAAAAGAATTGGAAACTCTAATACAGGCAGTGAGAATATACAGTCAGGAACTAGGGATAAAATTTGACATTGAAAATAAGCCATGCAAATAATGAAAAGCGGGAAAAGACATATGACGGAAAGAATGGAAACTAGCAAATCAAGAAAAAATTTGAACGCTCGGAGAAAAGGGAATTTACAAATACTAGAGAATATTGGAAGTAGACATCATCAAGCAAGTGGAGATGAAAGAAAAAAATGAAAAAGTGAACGAGAAACCTGGGCTGTTCACCTTGTAAGATACTCGGGACCATTCTTGAAGAGGAAGAGGGAAGAACTTTAACAAATGGACCAGAGAACAAGAGAACTCACGACAATTTATCGCAGAGATAACATAGACAGACTATATGTGTGAAGAAAGGAAAAAGGAAAAGGTCTTGCAAAGCATTTAAGAAAACGTTGATGTATAACCATATGCTCTTGTTTTGTATGGCGTTTCTCACTAAAGATCATATAAAATAAAAAATATCTATTGGATAAAAATGTTTTGTATTTTGTGATATTTATCATTAATCAACTCTGTATAACTTTTCAACAAGTTAGGTTGTAAAAATCCTGACTCGGTACACTTATGTATAATTCAAAAGGTTTTGAGATGATGCACAAACAAAATAAAAGATTTCATTATATCATGATAATATTGTTTTTCTAAGCTGATGATCGCCAGTCATTTTCTTTGTAAATATTAAATTATTCTGTTAAAATAAATTTACTTATTATAAGAATTCTTCTACTCATTAAAATTTTTGTTATCATCCTCATTTGCAAATATCTCTAAGACGGATGCGTTGCGTGTATTTTTGTACATCTGTATATTTGCGAATCCATGAATGAAAAGTTCTTACTTAAATTCAAAATTAAAAAATAATACACGACGGTTAAAATGATTCTTGGTGATATTTTTCACTGCAATATTTTTTGTTATCTATATTTTAATATTGAAATTCCTAAATTCAGAGCAACATTTTTGGTGTTTGTGAAAGATTAAAATTCTTAAAAATGAAAAATAGGTTTTGTGTTGCCTTGACAAATAGCAGGATTCGCGCATACATGAACTAAATTAATGTTGAAAATAAATCTTTTTACAGACAAAATTTTTGGCATTGACATTAACTTTATTTCCCTTCATATTTATGTTAAATAAACTTCATTGACATTAATCATTCTGATTTGAAGGAAGAACAATCAAGGTTAACATAATTGTTGGCTATTCGTTGAATTATTATGGCTTTATTCATTTTACATGTACCAAAATATTTCTAATATAATCTTGCTAATGTCGGTTATAAAATTTTGAACATGATATTAGCTGGAGTTTGATAATGAACATCGGCTGTTGCATTGAGATATTCAATCAATTCTTTAGCTCTTGGTAGTGGTGTCAGGTGGTTTTCTTTGCTTAGCAGAACTCCCTTTGGTATAATTTGCAATCGTCTAGGTGCTTGGTGTACTTTTTGCTGGTGGAATGGATTAGGTCGGTTGGTAGGGTAAGTGATCACCATCTGTGACAATTTTGTCTTTTAAAAAAAGAAACCTCGCACGAAACTTTATGCTACGACTGTAAGAATCTTAAAAAGAAGTTAGGCTAATTTCTGGTTAGATTTTGTGTTGCTAACTCCATGTTAGATTGTTTCAAAACTTTTTTATATTAAGTCATTAAATCAAATTACTTTTAGAATGGAATTGCCAAATGAAAACAACTTCTAAGAAAATGCTTTATTTTAATAAATTTGCAAGATTTGCAAGAGAGAAGAAGCTCTGACGAAACATATACTTTTTGGATATTAAACTTGATAGACACAGGTTGATGCCACATTTTCATATTCTTTTCTCCTTTGTAACAAGTCTTTATAACATCTTGTCATGTCAGACATGAAATTATATTCAATTTGACTTTTTGTATCTGAAAATAGAATATGTATTTATTCCTCCATGTTAGAGAAATAGTGTTGAATAAAAGAAAAGTAACCCTCCCACTCTATTGATATAGCATTAATTTATGAGTGATATCTAAAAAATGAATTTTGAATTTTGATGCGACTTACAACAAAATTTGCAAAGAAAGGCAATTTAGAAAGAGCAATATTTTTCTAACGATTTCTAATCGGTCCAAGTTTCACCGACCACGCACATGCATAGATGAACATGTAAATACAATAGAAAGATACAAGACTTTAAAGGATTTTGATTTTGATGTTATTTATGTTTGCAAATATTAAAAATTGTGAAATGAAAACAAAGTACATAACCATAGAGCATAACTGTATCTTGTTCCTACCTGTCCATTGATTTTAAGATTCATGAATTTCCTGTCAATTTAGCCACACTATTTGTAGGGCTGGAATCTGAAACTCACACTGCTCAAACGGCTGCTGTATATGAAGATCAACCTTATTGCTTTCCAGTTTAAAAGCAGCTTGTTATACAAAGAGATTGAAGCAGATACGAACAGGACCATATTGGATGAAATCTACATTATGTCCAAATGCTTTTTTCTTGATATCAGCCCATCAATATCAATTTCTCTTATTATTCGTACTTTCTACACTCTTTCTCCTGCCTCTCTGTCTCTCTGTCTATCTGTCTGTCTCTCTCCATATATATATATATATATATATAGTATATGTGCGTGTGTATGTATGCATGTATGAATGTGTGTGTATCAAGAGCTAACAGGCTGTCGCCTTTACTCAGAATCGCATAATAGTGCTAAAGATGTTTGCGTTAATTCTGTCCCACCCAACCCTTTTTACACTCAATATTTTTTCAGCTCACAGCTGCAGCATAGGGTGTCTGGATTGTCAAGATGTACATTCACAAGCCCAACATTCATTCTTGTCTTTCTGCTTTTCCCGGAAGTGATGTCAGCTTATGTATATTCTTTTTACTGTCACAGCTTGTTTGTTTGGCTGTCTTTTCTGCATATTAAAACAAATTTCTTTTCAAAGTGCTTTCCCAAGTGTGAGTGGATCATCTTAGGCAACAGAAGATTAAATGGAATCTCAACATATTTAAATAAGAATGCTGTGCAAATCTTTCAAGACTAAATTTTCGACTCGGTTCAACATTTGTACAGATTCACGCGTTTTAGACATGTGCAGGCTTTTAATTTCCGATAGAGCAGACCAAATTTTGATATATGACGACATAAGATTTATTTCGAAGAATAAAATAGCTTTACATGTATGAATGAATATGTCTTCTTGATCCACACACACGTATGTGTGAGTGTGTGTATATGTGTATATGTATGAGTATGTGTATATGTGTATATGTGCGTATATAAGTGCTAGTACAGTAAGATATAAGTTTAATAAGATAAAAGAAGTGGAAATTAGAGATATTTTGTGGGTGAAAACAGCGTTATTAGCATCAGTTATGTTGAGGAGATGTATAAAAGATGTGTAAAAGATGTATAAAAGATGTACATCAGAGACAAAAAGAAAATATATTACAGCATTTTATTCTAGGTTAATAATTCCAGAAACAACTGGTTAATACTCCAAAATACTTAAATTGATTTTCGATTCCAATTTTAGTGTAATTAAAAATCAATTATCAATTTCAGTGTTATTAAGAATTAATTAATTAGATAGAAAAATGAAAAAAAAATGCGGATGTTAAATTTGAATGTCAAACCCTTTTATTGCCTTTTTGTCTGGGAATAAAAGATATTACAACACTTTGCAGACGGCTGACTGTTGAGTCTATATTTTGTATTTTCTGTTTCCGGTCTGAATTATTTAGAAAGCATTAATTTGATGTCATTAGAAAAAGTAATTTACTGCAGGGCGATACGAAGATATATTTCGGATAAGAAATAGAAGTGATTTTTAGTTTTTTTGATTGTTGGAACAGTCATCCCAAGTATATAGCATAGATTGTACAAGATTTTGACAGGCAACTTGGGTTTTACTTTGGGTTGACATGAGAATTTTTCTTTAAAATACATCAACCAACTGCCTTGAAATTTGAAAACTCTTAATCAACATTTATGTACTTAATAACTGAGCTATACCAAAATGTGTGGCAGAATTCGACTCGGGAAAATATTTCAAAGAAATACTTTTTACGGATTTCCAAGTTTTATTTTGCATGAGGTTTAAAACATCTTTGTAGAAACATTCTGTAAAGCATTTAGAAATGTTTTTTGTGATTCATAGTTAAAGAAGGCTTAGTGAGTTTCGATCTCATTATACAGTAATCATGATCTACTAAATTATATGTCTAGCTACATCAAAATGCTTAAGTTTAAATTTTGACATTCAATTCTTGGTAATATCAATTTCTGAGATGGGTTAGGAAAGCTTGTTATGCAAGAACATAATATCTGGTTTGGGCAGAAATTTTACCCTCAATTCATCTACGTAAAACGATAGAGAATTAGATTAATTAATAATTTATTTATAAATATAAGTTTAATTTTTTATGTTCATATTTGACAACATATTGGCACCGTTACATACTCCAATTTTTTTGTTAAACCTAAAATCCAGTTAAATGATACACTGCCCCAAATTGAATTTAAATGTCAGAAATCAATTCACAAACCTCAAGCGGAATGGTTAATTCTAAGATATTCCGATTGATCAGCCTCATAAAATTGGACATCTGCCAATATCTTCAGCATTTCTATTTTGGATTGGTTCCCAGTTTGGTCCCTTCAAGATGAAACGGTTAATATGAACTATTCTTACAGGCAGGTCACGTGTTGATCTATTTAGTAGGTTTCTTCTTCTAGCAGCTCTTTAACTATTTGTCACTTATTTTCTTATTCTAATTACTTGTTTCATAAATTCATCTACCGGCTAGAAATCATTAATGAAAAAATATGCTCGCTTATTAACGATAAAGGAAACTATTGAATCATTTATGTATTATTGTTTGTTAAATATATGATCATAATAATCAAAATAGTGACTTTATATTGATCACCTTCTGATAATCTTCTTTGAAATTTATATAACTTAGACTTGCTATCAGTTGATAATACATTGAGTATTAACTTAAAATTTGAGAGGCAAATATACTTGGCTTGCCCAGTCAGCTGGGGCTGTAGAATACACCGACTGCATCTCTGCAGAGGGGTAAGACCGCGCCCTACGGGTATCCTGGATATGACACTAAACAATCTGAGGTAAGGTTCCAGTAATGCTGGAGCTTTGGGGAATCCAGAGTACCCCTTCATTGCCATCGCTCCTCGGTCTGCTCTGGTCCGGAATGTTAGCACCTGATAGGGCCCTATTTAAGCAGGTGGCTTTTTCATACCTAGATGTCCCTCTAAAAACGATCATTTTCCCCGAGTCCAATTTTAAACAAATAATTTTTAAAAATTTTAGTCAATTTGTTACTAATTCAATATTTTTAAAGGTTTGATTAAAATTATTTCCACTGCAGAGTTTAATCCTTACATTTGACAATGCTTCTTTGGGTAATTACATGAAAGTGAATCAAGATTAACAAAAAATAAGGAAAAATGGTTGATTATCTGAGAATAATGTTGATGAAAGATTATTTCAGTAATGAATATAACGTTCTACGGATAAAAACGAACAAGAATACATTTGTCAAATAAGCTTTTGAACTTCTTCTTCTTCTTCTTCTTCTTCTTCTTCTTCTTCTTCTTCTTCTTCTTCTTCTTCTTCTTCTTGACTAATACCCTCGGGAACCCTTTAGCTAGGGGTTAGATAGTGCCACTACTGTTCCTCTCAAAGTATGGCTTTAGCATTGAATTGCCCACGACGGTTGATATGCTATTAAACAAAGAAATCAAAATCGAAAGATTGAATCATTTCTGTAGAAAAAATAGTCCTAATCTTCAATGAAAATCTATCAGAAACTCCTTAACCTATTCGGTCTCTGGTAAATTACGTCATTAAAATAATGACGTCATTAAAATAATGAAAAACAAATCTATTATTTACTATTTACAGGAGTGGCAGTACCGCCTTGAGCTACCGAAACTGTGTTATCACCCTGGATGGCGGCTGATGAGGCTAGGGTATCGCACGTTGTATGATGAAATTTGAACACTAAGACTCTCTGGAAAGCAAGATGACTCTTTGGAAAGACAAAGTGACTCTTCAGAAAGTTGGAGTGACATCCTGGAAAGACAGGAATTTTAACAAATATGGATAATACAATGAAAGAAAAATGCCCTCGGGGTGTCTGTAGCGGGGAGGGAGAATATATCACCCATCTTACTTGCTCCTACGGTAACGATCTGGATATGTACCCGGCTACAACGTGTGATTGCGGTAGAAAATTCAACAGCTTGCGAGGAACACGAATCCACAAGGCGCGCTGGTGCGAAGAACGTAATTCTCCTGCCGGAGAATGTAAATCGATTGATGGGCCTATGAGTCAGGTTTACCCCCACAGTATTCACAAGCCCATTGCTGACCATCAGCGTCATGGAGACATTTTTTGCAAGCCAAGAATTTAGTGGCCCAAGGGTAATCAGATAGCTACCTGGACTAACTTAGACCAGGAGCTTTCTTTTTACTCACCACCCATCTTGAGGGCCCATTGATCAACAAATAAAATTTTTTAGCGGAATTATATATAACGTTTGTCTCGAGTGCTTTTGGGCAGTAACGCATAAATGAAAGAAAACGAATCGAAAAGATAACGGATATAGAAAGGATTTCAACACGAATGTTATACACGTGTAACCACCATTCTCGTGTAATTACGCAAAATCAAGAAACGGTTGCTATGACATCTAACGGCCGTAAGTAAACGCTTTTTTAAATCACAAACTGCACCAAAATGAAGATGAACGAACGTCTAATGTAATGTCCGCTTTTAGTTGATCTTATGTATACATAGATTTTTTTTTTTAAAATACCCTATCCGGTGGCAAAAGCTGCTCAGTAGCGCCAGGAGTGGCAGTACCGCCTTGAGCTACCGAAACTGTGTTATCACCCTGGATGGCGGCTGATGAGGCTAGGGTATCGCACGTGCTTCCACACGTTGTATGATGAAAAAAAAAAAAAATATCACCAAGTCGTGCTGATTGCACGAATTTCTTTGACTCTTTCTCTCCTGTCATCCATTTTAATCGTCTATTGTTCTTGGTAGGTCCTCTACACAGCATACAGTGCCCACACAGAGCTGATGTATGTAAATTCCTGATTGTCGGTCAACACTGTTGAGTCTCTCTGTATGAATCCATAGAAGAACAACGCTTATGAATTCGTTCCTTCTTCTCCACCAGTGTCCAGCATGTTTGTCTTACTTGGATTGTTTGTGAAATGGGAGGTAAGAAACCGTACAGCTGCAGCTTTGTGGAATGTGTAGTAAGTTATCGTATTGACCACTTGAAGTGTTCGTCTTAGTCTCTTTGTCGTATTTGAGTACTATAACTCACTACCACAATTATTTGAGTATGAAAGAAACACAATTCGTACACTTGTCATCGGGGGAATATATTAGGGTTTAATATTTTCTCATGCTAAGCAATGCAAAACAATTAACAATGAATTAACAACATATTTATTGCCTAAACATATTTAATAGAATGAATACAGAAATGACATGAAATACTAAATGAATACATTCAAGAGAAAAAAATCTTATTGTGTAGTTAAATAATCTTTTCGTATAAGTTGATAGTCCTTAATAGAATGAAGGTTGTGTGAAACTTACGTCAAGGTGTGGTATCGTGTGACATTCGATACGAGGCCTGTTGGGATGAAAGCCCTCTCTGTCAGTTCGGAGAGACCCACACCCTTATGCGTGCTTCTCGTTGTCGAGACAGGAACGAGAGAGAGAGAGAGAGAGAGAGAGAGAGAGAGAGAGAGAGAGAGAGAGAGAGAGAGAGAGAGAGAGAGAGTTTTGACAATGCCACGCAGATGCTACTTTGGTCACGCCACCTAGCAGCCTTCAGATGTACTATTTGGAAGGCGCTGCTTTCTTTTCAGGTGGTCCAACAACACAGTAGTACTGATACGTGCACAGCTTGGAAGAATTCCCGATCAGATTTTATTAGATTGGTCAGATTTTTATGGGATCGATAACCTCTCAATAGTTGTCCATGTTTTCCCTAGACGTATGTTGACATCGCTTACAGTAGATGAGATATTGTCACCGACGTATGTGAACATGTCTATTAATTTCAGAGGCTTGCCATTTGATATAAATATATTAGTGGGCTAAATATAAGTTCTTTGTGATGAGTAGATCTATGCTACAAATCCTAGTGCATGTAATTTATAAAAGACTAGTTACATAATCGATATTGAATGTTGTTTTTTTTTTATAAACAAGGCTGAAAATAATGATAGGAGTCGATTCAGTGAAATTGAATTGGCAAAGAAGCAAGGTTTAACAGTTGCAAGATAAAGTATGAATAAAAAGAGAAAAAAAAAAAAGAAAGTATGACAATTATGGGCATAGATAGATGTAAAGAAATAGGAAAAAAGTGATTCTTTCAGAAGTATGCTTAATAATTAGTAGTAAATTGGACCAATCATTTAAATGCCAATCTGTTTCGATTTGGTACACGTTCCTTATTCGCTTTCTGCTTTCATAATTGGAATGTACTTTTCTTGCCGGCAGCGACTGTCGCCGCCGCCGTTGCCACCTCCACTGCTGTTGCCACTGCTATTGCGGCTGTCTCGAATCAATCTGTTTAGAACGAAGTCATTTCGTTCATAGCAGCCGGCTGACACACTTCTCCCAAATATAAGCGGAGACGTTCTTTATCAAAACAACATTTAATGATTTTGCATTCTCAGCGAACCATTTCTACAGGCTTATTATATTGATGATTGCTCCGATTGCTAGAGAAAGCTTTTTGGTCAAGTCTAGACTTATTTATTTACTATCTGCTTTCTATCAGACAAAGACTGAAGAATGTTTTGCTAGAAATTACTCGCATGAAATAACTGGAAATTCTCTATTTTCAGTATAAGCATCAAAATAGAGACTAATAGGCAACCCCATGTTTTTTATGCAACCAATAAATCACATCGACCAAATATCTGAGAATAAGAAAGTAGCGAAGTAATTGATTTGTTTTCGAGAATCACAATTGTCTGACACGTGTAGTTTGGAGATTAATAAACCAATTTTTCTTTATAACATGTTAGAAACCCTTTTCTTTGTGTACAAGGAACAAAGTATTTATCTGTTATATGTTTATAGTATTAGGTGTATTCAATGTACTCTGATGCTAAAATGAATCAATTTTACCCGGTAGTTTTATCCATTCAGTACGTGATACACTGGTTATTGCCAGAAGAAAATCTCGAAGAAAATAGAAAAGTCATTAAACGCCAGGATGACTCAAGTGATTCAAGATAAACGACTTTCATGATCCTATTGAGATCTCCGAATACGAATAGAGAACTTTATTATTATTTTCACCTAGTCACTAGCCTGAGTCATTTATAAAAGTCACCTCCTGTCAAATTCCATTTGAAATTTTATCACATTTGAACAAACGCCATATTTTACGATTCGGTAATATGATTTTATGATTATCTACAAGTTAACTGGGATTAACGCTTGATTTGGTTGAAAAGCTGTTTTTGTTCGGGCTTCTTTTTTCTTCCCTGAACGAAGAGCTGTAAAAAGTGAAATTACAACAAAGCCAGTTTTACAGCACGAATCATCAATTTTCCCTATTATTAGGATGATTCGTTGAGTTGATTTGATCTGTAAAAGAGTTGCTTGTGTTAGACCCATTAACTTGCCCCGAAGCCTTCATACGGCTACAGAAAAAGATTAAGATCCTAATCTCAATCAATTGGAGGATTATAAGATTTTAACTGAAATAGATTTATTTCTTTCATGTACATTCATTATCTCAAATTGAGGATAAAGATCTTCTTCTATTACTGGGTTGGAGTTTCTATGGCTTAGTGTCTAACGTGCAGGACTGCAACCTCGTAGTTCGTGAGTCCAAATTCCACTCACAGTATTGTGTTCCCGTTCAGGCTAATAAGGAATGTATAGGTTAAATAGTACCACTAGTGTTTTTCTACAAAGATGGCTTTGGTATAAAGTGACCCATGAAGGTTTATATTCAATTAAACAAAGAAACCAAACTATATTACTACTACTACTAATAATAATAGGAAGAAATTCTACAAACATGTCCTTGAAGAGTGGAACAAGTACAAATCAACAATCGGATGCAAAAGAAATTTTAGAAAGTTAGGAGTAAAATATGGAAAGAGAAAGAACATAATAGAAATACCGAATAGATAAATAACCAGAAAAAAAAAAAAAATTACAAGGACATGAAGAAGGCTCAGAGGTGGACATATACCAGGACTCACTAGGAGTAACATTCAAGAAAATAAGAAATTGGAAAACAGATCTTGATGGCATACATGGATTTTATCTTGAAAAAATACACGCCTATCCTCGACAGATTGTCTCAGTAACTGAGTAAATGCCTCGAAGAAACAGGCATCTCCGAATGGATGACGAACGGAAAAAACTACACTGATACAGAAGGACCCCCCCCCAAAGGACCACCCCTTGCAACTATAGACCGATAACGTGTTTACCTATGATATGGAAAATCCTTAACGCACAGATTAGTGAAGAAATCTATTACTCGCTTGAATTCCGCGGTCTGTTTCCAGAAAAACAGAAAGAATGCTACAAGGGAACTAGAGGAAGAAATGAATAATCTTATATAGATCAGTATACCCTTAAAGAGGTCAAAATAGAACGGTAAAATGTAGCCATAGCCTAGATTGATAAC
Source organism: Sepioteuthis lessoniana (assembly GCA_963585895.1). Classification (NCBI taxonomy): domain Eukaryota; kingdom Metazoa; phylum Mollusca; class Cephalopoda; order Myopsida; family Loliginidae; genus Sepioteuthis; species Sepioteuthis lessoniana. The sequence goes on from OY757928.1 coordinate 75,598,508, forward strand.
GAAAAGATCAATGATATAGTTTCACAAACTTGGATGAAAAAATGTCTGAAAATATTCAAAATATCCGACAAAGTAATAAACATAATCTCGAAAGCCATGAAAAGCTGGAAAGGGGAATTAGCAGTGGGAAGACAAACCTTAGTAGAGGTGAAAATCTAAAGATGCATCTTTTCAGGAGAGTCACTTTCGCCACAATTATTTGTTATAGCAATAATTAATGCTGTTAAATTACATACATAGGAAGTGTACAACTTTACAAAAGTACAAGAAAAAATAATCCCGTTATGTATGAAAATCATTTAAAAGTATTTGCAAAAAATGAAAAAAGAACTAGAAACTCTGATACAAAAATTAAGAATATACAGCTTGGATATAGGAATGGAGTTTGGCATTGAAAAATGTACCATGCTGATAATGAAAAGTGGGAAAACAGAAACAACTGAAGGGATAGAACTTTCAACTCAAAAAATCACTAGAACATTTGGAGAGAAGGAAAATTGCAAGTACTCGGGGATAATCGAAGTGGACACTATTAAACAAAGATATGAGAAAAAAATAAGAGTGTACTCCAGAATAACGAGAAAATTCGAAATCAAACTTTGGAGCAGAAATCTTATTAAATAATGTATTCATTTAATGAGATCTCTGCTGCAAAGTCTCCCTTATAAGATAGTCAAAACCATTCTTAAAATAGATTCGGGAGGAAATCAGACAAATGGGCCAAAGAACAAAAAACTAATGATTATGCACAAGAGATGACATACACAGACTATGTGTTGAGAATTGGAGGAAGAGGTATCGCCAACATTGAGGATTGCGTTGATGTGTTCATCCAAGAACTCAAGGAGTATATTTAAAAGAACAAAGAAAGACTAATTTTATTTGTCAGTAATAGCATTGACAACATGAAAACAAACAGAAAAAAGATAAAAACTTGGAAAGAGGAGCGGGAAGAAAAATAATTGTTTGGATATTTCAAGCGACAAACCAGTGAGAAAAGTTGAACGTAGTTATGAAAGGAAAAGCTCAAAAGAGAAACTGAATCACTTTTAATAGTAGCCCCAAAACAACATCATAAGGACTAATTATATTAACACAAAAATTTATAATATGCAGAATACAGGGTGCGGAAGCAAAATATGGAATGATTTTTAAAAGGTTTTTTTTATTTTTTAGTCTGATGAGCCCAATTTTTGAAAAAAAAAAACAAAAAAAAACGCGATAAATCTAAATTTTCATGCACTTTTAAAAAAAATCAAAATTCAGCCCAATATAAGAGAGGAAGAAAAGAAACGATCAAGCATCTATGCTTCGCTTAACGCCGAAACCAAGCCAAGTTTTTTGTCTATCATATACATAGCAAAGAATTTTGTTTACCGAAAAAGAGCAAATCGTTTTGAAGCCATGTTGATACAATAATTGAAAAAAAAGGTGGCCGTATTAAGCAAATTTACTGTTTTATGTCAATCTTCTTATTTTCTTTATTTTTCTAAAATCAAAATTAATCTTGTTTTGTAATAGAGTCGTTTATTATTATTCCTAATTTTGCTCTCCACCCTTCAGCAATTATAGGGATTATGGAGATAGTACTGAAACGATTGATCACATAATAAGCGAAAACAACAAATTAACACAAAAGGAGTATAAAACTTCGTATGATTAAGTGGGAAAGATTATCTACTGTGAATTGTGTAGGAGATTGAAAAATGACCATATTACCAAATGGTGTATGTACAAGCCAGAATCCATCCTAGAGAATGAGACGCATAAAATTGGGATTTTGAAATACAAACGGATCATCTAATCCAAGCCAAAAGAACCTACTTAGGGATAACTAATAAAAAAAAAAAATCTGTCATCAAGTGGCTTTTGTCGTTCTGGCAGACAACAGAATGAAAATAAAAGAAAGCGAAAAGATCGACAAATATTTGGACTTTGCCAGAGAATTAAAAAATACTGTGGAATATGAAAGGGATGGTAATACCAATTATAATTAGTGCACTTGGAATGGTCCAGGAGAAATTGGAAACCAGAAGAAGAATCGAGACAATCCAGACTATCGCATTGTCGAGATCGAAAGAGTCCTGGATACTTGAAAAGACATGCTGTCAATTAGAGAAAGACCACCAGCTAAAACGGGTCGCAATAATAATAATCATCAAGGGAATGACTGGCGTTACCATAATTTTTAAAGCGATCGGTCAAAAATTTCTTCAAAGTCTCAAAGAATAAAACACAGCAAATTATAAAATGGTACAAGTTTATTAGTAATTTTGAGGCGGCAACTTTTTGTCGTTACCTGAATTCTATTTATGCGAGTGATAAATCTATTAAACACAAAAACCTAATAAAACTTTAGGGATAATAAATAATTTGCTGTCAATTGAATTTTAAAAAAGGGAATAATCTAAATCATAATGACTTTGTTTTTCTTTGTATGTTAATGCAATGGCAAAAATGTCTCGTGGTAAATGCAATTGTGCTAAAATGAAATAATTTAAAGAATAAAATAATTTCCTGTTCATTTTGGAATTAATAATAATAGTGTGACCTTTAGAATTTCTCAAAGATGATTATCCAATGCAGATGATATATTTGTCGAACTTATTTGAAAGTAAATGATCATATAAATTCTATAAATAGGATTTAACACGATAAAATCTTGCTGAAAGCGGCTTTTGCATAATAATAATAATAATAATAATAATAATTCTCTAGGAGCTTGAGATCCAAATAGATCACCTAATCCCAGCCAGAAGACCAGACTTAGTGATAGTTAAGATTAAAAGAAATTAACCTACCGAATCGTGGACTTTGCTGTTCCGGTGGACCATAGTGTAAGAGCCAAAGAAAACGAAAAGAGAAACAAATATTTGGACCTTTCCAGAGGTCTGAAAAAGTTATGGAACATGAAAGTGGCGATGATACCGAGTACAACTGGTGCACTCGGAACGGTCCCAAAAGGCTTAGTAAAAGAAAGGAAGAGCAGGGAATCGGAGGACGTACTGAGACCATTCAAACTACAGTATTACTAAGATTGGTCAGAATAATGAGAAGAGTTCTGGAGACCTGAAAAAGACTTGCTGTCACTCAGACCCCAGTGAAAGAACATCAGTTAATGCTTGTGGGAAAAACTTGCAAGGAGTAATAATAATGATGATAATAAGTTACAAGAAATTGAAGGATGGCTGGACGCTGAAATATTCTCGAATTCCGTGAAAACAACACTCAAGAGAGAAGTAAGTTAGAAAGTAACAGGACATAATGGGATTAACGGATTCTACAAAAATAATCACATCCATTCACAACAGATTCGCACAGCAACTCATTAAATACCTATGGGAAACAAAAATATTCGAATGGATGTAAACTAACCTGATTCAGAAATGCCAAAAAAGGGACCATCCTAAGGACCTACAGACCGTTGACCTATTAATCTATTATGTGGAAGATCATAACTGCACAAGTTAAAAAATGTTTATTACTCGTTTGAAAGCCGCGAGGTATTTCCAGAAGAACTTAAATAATATCACAAAGGTACGAGAGCTCCAAATGATCTAGTGTATATAGAGAAGCACAGTCTAAAGGGGGTAAAAACAAAGGGGAAAAATGTTGTCATGGCATGGACAGACTAAAAAAGTATATGATTTGATCCCAAAAACATAGATAATAAAATGGCTGAAATTCTTCCAATTGTCAGAGAAATTTATGAAGAAAAAAAAACAAAACAAACAACTAATGGAATAGAATTGTCCAAATCAGATCAGAACAAGTGGGAAAAAAGAAATTTAGAAATATCTGGAAAAATTGGAAGCGGATATCATCAAGCACACGGAAATGAAAGAAAATATTAGAAAAAAAAACCCTCCTGGAAAGCAGAAATCTCATCAAAAGGATAAATAACTGAGCAGTGACTGTTAAGGGATATTATGCACCACTTCATAAAAAAGGACAAGATAGAAACACTGATGGACCAAAGAAAAACTGACGACGATTCACAAGGCTTAACATTCGAAAGATGATATAGAACGTGAACCAAGAAAAGATTGACGAAGATGACTCAGCAGGACCAAAGATTACACGAATGAAACAATCCAGGGATTCGAAGAATAAAAAAAAAGAACAAAGAGAGCCAGTAGGAGCAATATGAACAGAAATAACTTTAGGACGAACAAGAAAACAACAATAAAAATATAGAAAACAAAAATGAAAAAAAACCCCAAAACAACTATGGATTCTTCAAGCAATTAACAAGGGAAATAGCACATGATATGATCTTGACATAGCTACGGTGGGTGAACCTGAAGAGAGAAATGGAATCTATTTTAATAGCAGCAAAAATTAATGGCATTAGGATCAGTTGTATCAGAGCGAAAATTGATAATACACAGGAAGATAGCAAGTGCAGGTCATGTGCAGAGGTGAAACAGTTAATAACATAATAAGCGAATGCAGCAAACTAACACAAGATAGATACATCATCATCATCATGTCGTGCCGCCAGCACGGATATCCCTGACCCTCTCTCGCCACTTCTCCCTATCATTCATCGCCTCCGGCAGGTCTTCAGGGTTACATCCTGTGTCCTCACATAGTTGCTGTATGTAAGTTCGTGCTGATCGTCCTGCTTTTGCACATCCATATGTGGGGGTCCATAGGAGTACATCGCTTATGAGCTTGTCCTTGCTTCTCCAGCAGTGTCCCGCGTGTCTGGTTCGTCTAACTTGTATAGTTTTCGTGATGGGGGGCAAGTGTCCGTATAGTTGGTGTCTCGTGGGGTGTTGTCGCCAGGACTTGTTCAATACTGCTCTCAACATTCTTGTGTAATTTCCGTCTAGTTTTTTCTCCAGCCGTTTAGTTAGCGTCCATGTAGTGCATCTATATAGCAGTATCGACACAACCACTGCCTGGAAGAAACTGCGTTTCATTTTATCGGTTAGGTCTGATTTCCATATGATCGAGAGCCTATCGATAGCCGTCCATGCCTTCGTCAGTCGTGTGTCGATGTCTTTTTTGGTTGATGTGATACAATGGTATATATAATTGGGTGAGAAGGGGGGGACCCACTGAAAACTGTGCAAGGAACTCATGTTTTGCTATGCCGACAAAAACTATATGCACAAACCAGAATCTGTCCGAGAAAATGAGACGCATAAAATTCTCTGGGACTTTAAGATACAAACGAACAACCAAATTTTGGCCAAAAAAATCTTATCATTTTGTGAATTTTGCCGTTCAAGTGTACCAAAAAAATGGAAAATAAAAGAAAGCGAAATAGTTTACAAACATATTGATTTTGCTGAAAAATCTGTGGAATATGAGAGTGACGGTGGTATCATTTATCTTTGGAGCTCTTGGAACGGTCTCGAAGGTTTGAAAAAGAGTCTGGGGAACTAAAGATTAGTGGAAGAATCGAGATAATTTAGACCACACCACTTTTAAAGTCAGTTCGTATACTTAGAAGAGTCCTGGACGCTTGAGAAGATTTGTTGTCATTCAAATTCCAGTGAAAATCACTAATTAAAACTAGTGTAAAAAACTTGCCAAGAGTAAAACCAGACCAAGTTTTAATTAGTAAGAAGAAAAATCTTATTTCGTCGATTTTACCATTTTTCAGACCACAGAGGGAACTATAAAAGAAAACGAAAAACTGGACAAATACTCATTAGTGAAGATCTCCTCAAAGAAGACGGACTGGAAAAAATACAAAGACTGAAAACTTCAACACAGCAGAACCCAGCCCATTGACCACTAGAAAAAAAAAACTCTAAAGGAAAAGAATAAGGTGAAAAGATAAATAAAATAATGATTGAAGAGAACAAAGTATTACCATCAAGAAAAAAATCAAAACTGGAAAAAAGTTCAACTAGAAACATAAAGTTGAATACATTGTTAAAATATATAAACCGGCTAGAACGATTAAATTCATGCGGGATGAAAAGGAGTCAGGAAAAAAAAGAGAGTTGAAAAAAACAAACAAACAAACAAAAAACAAAACAAAACAAAACAAACTAGATAACACTCAGACTTCAGTGAAGACTAGCAGTTACTACTGATGTGAAAAATTCGAAACGTGGATGCATCTGTAGGAGGACTCAAATACTATATTAAAAAGAGCAAAGAAAGACTAATTATATAGGCTTGTAACAGCATCGTCAACATAAGGACGAACAGAACAACAACAAAAGCTAGGAAACAGAAATTGGAAGAAAAACAACAGTATAGATAAACAAAGTAGCTAAATCTCACGCGAGAAAACCTGGACATAGCCAGGGAAACTTTAAGAGAGAAACGGATTCTCTCCCGATGGCAGCACAAAACAACGTCATCAGGATCAAATGTATTAAGTCCAAAATCAATAAATTGTAACAGAATAGCAAGTATAGACTATAGAGTAACAAAGACGAAACGATTAATCACATAGTAAGCGAATGTAACAAATTAACGCAAAAAGAGTATAATATTAGAAAAGACAGGGTGGAAAAAGGGATCCACTGGGAATTGTGCAAAAAATTGAAATTTGACCATACTACCAAATATGCCCAAACTAGAATCCGTCCCAGAGAATGAGACTTATAAAATTCTTCCAGGATTTTGAGACACAAAATGTTCACCTGATCCCGACAAGAAGACCAAACCTTGTGATAATTAAAAACCTCCGAAAATCTGCCGTCTTGTGGATTTTGCCGTCTTGGCGGACCACAGAGTGAAAATCAAAGAAAACGAAAAGAGAGACAAGTACTTAGACCTTGCCAGAGAACTAAAAACCTGTAGAACATAAGAGTAACAGTGATATCAATTGTAATTGGAGCGATTGGAACGACCACCAAATACTTTGAAAGGAGCTGGAGGAATTGGAATTAGAAGGACGAATCGAGACCATCCAAACTATAGCATTGTTATGTCTTTCTTATGCACACCACTAATGTGCTGAATTTTATAAAGAATACTGTAAAGACGGAAGAGCAAATTAATTATCTAAATTTAAAAAAGTATAGAAAATGGTGATATTTCTTTATGAAAATTATTCTTCTACATGATTCTTTTTCAAATAGATTTCCAATATGATTTAATTTGCATCTTCTTCTTTGAAGGATGATATTTAGTTGATTAAAGAAATGATTTTATTTTGTTTTGATTGATTTTTGAAACAGACAAGATGTTTCATTGATTTTTGAAACAGACAAGATGCGACAAAAGTCAAGTCTTAAGCAGAGCGCAGCTGATTTGAGTTCAGAGTTTTCCTTCTCTCAGGCCTGTTGTCTTTATCAGAGCCAACGAGCTCACTCCGTCTTATCATTTACCTTTAACATGAGGAGAGAACAAATGGATTCATGCCTTTCCTAGGGCCATTAACACGAAGTTAAACAGTTTCGTACAGGTTTGGAAACTCGGATCGTTGAATCCATTACGCCACCTGCGTCTCTAGTTTATTTTATTTTTTTTTTAATTAGTGTTGCATTAGAAGATCTTATTAGTGTTACATTAGAAGATCTTATTAGTGCTGCATTAGAAGATCTTATTAGTGCTGCATTAGAAGATCTTATTAGTGCTGCATTAGAAGATTCTATTAGTGTTACATTAGAAGATCTTATTAGTGCTGCATTAGAAGATCTTATTAGGGTTGCATTAGAAGATTCTATTAGTGTTACATTAGAAGATCTTATTAGGGTTGCATTAGAAGATCTTATTAGGGTTGCATTAGAAGATCTTATTAGGGTTGCATGAGAAGATTCTATTAGTGTTACATTAGATCTTAATAGTGTTGCATTTGAATATTTTAACAATCTTTAGCAATAATGTGTTTTTACAAAATGAAGGTACAAATAATGTGTTTTCAGTAAATGACGGTACAAATATAAAGAACGCCGCATTTAAAGAAACAAAATAAAAAATAAAGGACTACCAAGTCGATATGTAGAGAAAATCACAGAAATCACATTATTTTAGCTACCCAACCAGTATTTTCTTCTTGTCAAATCAACAACTTCATACAGATGTTATAAAGAAAGTAATTTTTAATTATTAACCTTTTGATAACAGAGATTCTAGACTCTATGATGCTCTCCATTGGACTCTTAAAAATCACAAAAGAAATAAATTGTGTACTAAACACTTACAAAGTTCGCTCCAAGATACAAATTATTTTGTTTAAGATGATACCATCATTACAGAAAAAGAAAAATATGATTTGCACAGTGGGCTGGGGCTGTAGAATACACCGATCGCTTCTCTGTAGAGGGGTAAGAACCCCCTAACGAGTGTCCTGATTATGACACTAAACAATCTGATGGTGAGGTTCCAGTGATCCTGGAACTTTGTGGAATGCGGAGTACCCCTTTTATTGCCATCACTCCCAGGTCCACTATGGCCTGGAGTGGTAGCACCTGATAAGGGTCCTATCTATGGGTTAAATAGAACTAAACCGTTGTTTCTTGACTTTTTGTTATTATTATTTTTTTTTTTGCATTTAAGGAACTGTTTTTGACATTGAAACTGTACTTACACTAAATGTTTTGACATTTAACTCTGTAAACAAAACCTATACTTATACTAAACTTAATTAGCTGAATTAGAACTGTTTGAATAAATTGAATAGCTTTAAATAGAAATGTTTTTGACTATTAAATTGTATACTCATGTTAAACTGAATTGTTTGAAATAGAACTGATTATTTATTCAAAAATGGATTTAGCGTTAAATAACCTACAAAGGTTGATATGCCATAAAACCCAACCAACAACCATCAACAACAAAAAAATATAATTAGTCGCTATCTCAATTTCTTTTATTAATGTAATTCCCAGGAACCTGAAGTATTTGGTTTACAGCGTGTACTAAGATATCACTTAGTTCGAAATATAGTTGGTTGGTTGTTTAGGTTTTATGGCATATCAACCTTTGTAGGTTATTTAATACCAAATCCACTTTTATACAAATAATCAATTTTATTTCAAACCATTCGGTTTAGCATGAGTACACAGTTTAATTGTAATGTAAAAAACATTTCTATTTCAAGCTACTCAGTTTAATCAAACAGTTCAAATTCAACCAATTCAGCTTAGTATAAGTATAGATTATGTTTATGCACAGTTAAATGTCAAAGCAGTTCTATATTAAACAATTCAGTTTATCGTACAGTTTTAAATGTCAAAACAGTTCCATTTCAAACAATTCAGTTTAGCATAAGTACACAGTTCAAATGTAAGTACACAAGTTTAATTGTCAAAAACATTTCTATTTCCAGCTATTCAGTTTAGTCAAACAGTTCTACTTTAAACAATTCAGTTTAGCATAAGTGTAGATTTAATGTCAAAACAGTTCTATTTCAAACAATTCAGTTTAGCATAAGTACTCAGATTAGTTCTATTTAACCCATAGGGCCCTACCAGGTGGGCAATACACCGAGTAAAATAAAAAACAGTTTTATTTAAGATAATTCTGTTTAGCATAAATACGCAGTTTAAATGCAAAAACAGTAAACTCTCGAAACCACAGTTTAGTTCTATTTGACCCATAATAGGACCCTTATCAGGTGCCACCACTTCGGGCCATAGTGGACTTGGGAGCCATGGCAATGAAGGAATACTCCGCATTCTCCAAAGCTCCAGCAATACTGGAACCCCATCATCACATTCTTTAGTGTCATATTCAAGAAACTCGTTGGGGTGGGGTTCTTACTCCTCTGCTAAGAAGCAGTTGGTATATTCTACAGCTCCAGCCGACTGGGTAACTTGAAATGTTGAACTTACGATACATGATCAAATAACGTTCAGTCCAAAATGTTAGATTCATCGAGTACAAAGGGTTATAATATTAATTCTTTATCAAATTAATAATGAAATAAGTTGAACCATTTTAAGAAAATATTACCAAAGAAAAAAAGACAGTGAAAAACAGAAAGAAGGAAAAAAAGAAAAAAACGGAAAATTCTTCATATAGAAATAACATTTTGAATAAAAAATGAAAATTGAAGCATTTTGATTCAAATGTCGATAAGATTTCCTTGTAGACATTTAAAGGTACTCCAATCTATGCAGTAAAGTCTAATGGCTTCTGTAGATGAGTACAGTGAAGGTGAATTCTTTGCTATCTTTTCGGCTTGTGCTACACACAAGGATCATATAACTCTTATCATGTAAATCTGCTCTTTACTATAACAACTACTACTACTACAACTACTACTACAACTACTACTGTTCTCTCGAAAGCTTTTTGCACGCCATATTTATCAGTTCTTTTTGCCGATAACAGATTTGATATCTTGAGTTTCGCTTTTTCTATCCTTGCGTTTTTGATTTCATGTAGGCGCTCATGTTGATCAGATGGAATTACTGACAGAAATGGTATCGTTCGTCAAAAGATGTTCTGACAGGAGCTGACATAAACGAACATGAGTGGGTCTGTTACGAATACGATTAATTGAATGATATGAGATCGTATGATGACATATTAGCTCCTAATGCTTATATATATATATATATATATATATATATATATATATATATATATATATATATATGTGTGTGTGTGTGTGTGTGTGTGTGTGTGTGTGTGTGTATTATTTCTTATTTATGTTTATTTTCAGACATCTAGTAGACAACATAATCTACATATAGCAGAGGCAACATCGGAAGAAAAATAAACAGATTCAGTTTCTTCAAATTAACTTGATAAATATCCGTCTAAACCCAGAGAAGCACGTATATTGTACGTGTGCTCAAATTTATTCATTGTAAATAAGAATAAGTTTCTGATTAAAAGTATTGATTCACTTCTATTCGCATTGATGTATTTGATGATTACATATATTAATCATTTATTTCGCCATTGTGTTAACGAATGAATTCTCCCGATATTTCAAATGCAGATACAGTTACTGCCTCCACCGCGTAAACGATACAATTAAATATCTCGTAATCACATTTTCAAAATGCTGTATCGGTTTTCTGCATATTAGTAAAATTCTCTTTATGTTTATATGTAACTGTGATCCAGCCAAATTATTTTTCCTTTTATAAAATGTCTCAACTTTATTTTGTATATATAAAACAAAAACATAACCAATTATATCTTGCTGTTCGGCTATCTGTGGTAATAATTAGAAAATGTTTGTTTGTCCTTTATAAACAAACAAACAAACAAACAAACTGCTTGATTTAAAGTTATCAATTTTTTACAGTTATTAAGATGGATACGTGAACATGAAAGCAATATTTTTTTTTCAAATAAACGAAATTATGTTGGGAAATTTTATGAAAGGAAAGATCATCTTCATATATTAAGAAGTTTTTTCTTGGTTAATGAAATAGCGTTTTCATTTTATCAGACTTGCTTCAAAATATAAACGTCCTTCACTTACTAAATAACATTTACTGCTTATTTGCCGAAACCTAAAAAAGCGACCATTTACTTGGAAAATATATGATTATTATATTTTATTTGATTATTATATTTAATTTGATAAGTATTGTATGCAATGCCACCAGTTTGTATCCATCAAGGGAATTTTAAACCAAAATACATTTAATTTCTGGCGTCTCAAAGTAGAAAAAGATGTAAGATGAAAGGTGAAGCTTTTCCCCAAATTATTCCATTTTGTAATGATTTTATTTTTATCAATTTCTCGTCATCCCTTGTTATATCTTGTTTACAATTTAGGTATTTTTTGGTTAGTTGGTTGGTTTTTATGGCATATCAACCTTTGGCAGTTATTGCCAAATCCTCTTTCAACATATATATTAAATTGGTAATTTGTAATCACATGTAGTAGAAAACATTTTTAAACGTGCCTGAGTTCTTTTTTTTTACACACAGTTAAATGATTTGAAGCATTTCTATCTAACATTAATAATTCTATTTACAATTAATTGTTTGTTTGTATACAGTTAAATGATCAAACAATTCTATTTCAAACAATGCAATTTAGCATAAGTCATTTGTTTGCTCACAGTTTAGAATGCTCAAGCAGTTCTATTTCAAACAATTCAATTTAGCATAAGTCATTTGTTTGCACACAGTTAAATGATCAAACAGTTCTATTTGAAAAAATGCAATTTAGCATAAGTCATTTGTTTGCACACAGTTTAGAATAGTCAAACAGTTCTATTTGATCCATAGACCCTATCAGAAGCTACCATTCTGGGTCAGAGTGGACCTAGAAACAATGGTAATGGAGGAGCACTCCACATTCTCTAAATTTCCAGAACTGGAGTCTCACCATCAAATGGTTTTTGTGTCATGTTCTGTACATTTGTTGGGGGTGTCTTATCCCTCTGCAGAGATGCAGTCGGTGTATTCTACAGCTACAGTCGATTGGGCTGAGTTTTTTTGTTTCATACATATAGTACGTAGAAATTTGTAAATGACAAGCGCAGATATTTACTTTTATTTTCTTTAGAAAGACGTTTATCCAAGTATGCGAAACTTGTTAGTAATATTAATTGAATCGGTAGTAGTAATACATTTCAACTCGAAATAACATGACTTTATCTTATGTAAGACCATACTCTATTTTACCATGAGCCAAATAATAATTTCCGAGAAGAAAGAAAAATTCTGAGGTAAAGATGGACATAAATACTTTTTTTAAATTTCATGCTCAACTGCCATGATTGTCATTTAAGGTTATTCCATCAAACTAAAGTGTTAAAACATCTCCAAGATGAATAAAAAGGAGAAAATGATATTTAAAAAAAAATGTAAACTGTAAAAAAAGAAAAAGGGAGTTTTGTTTAGAAAACTGATTTTCTCCTATTTGCTCTGAACACTTTTTTTAAACGTCGGAAGGAGTTCTGACTCTTATTTCATGACCCCATTTAAACATGAAACAGTGATGCCCTTTTTTTTAAAAAAAAAAAACACATTACAACTGACCTTTCCAATGATTTGTTATTGTTCTTTTGCTCTAACCCACTTTTGGGATATGTTAACTTTGTTTACGGTGTTTCAATCAGCAAATTACCAGGCGGAAATACACAAAAGCGTCAAAAGGGCAAAGAAAAGAATTTCTGCCGAAAAAAAAATCATTTAGCATTGAACTTTTCTTCTTCTTCTTCTTCTTCTTCTTCTTCTTCTTCTTCTTCTTCTTTATATATATATATATATAAATACTGACTTGATGAACTTGCAATCGAAAAAACTCGATTTCAAGTCATTTGCCACGAATCTCATAAAATAATGACATCATTAAACAAAAGTATCATTATTATATAAAAGCAATTTGTAATCATTTGATTTCTTTCCCACTTTTGCAATTGCTATTAATTTCTTTTTCGATTTTAATTGCAATGTTGTTTAAACACATTACTTAGCATATTATACACAAACTATAAAATCTTTAAGATATTGAGTTGTAAATTCTAAAACTTACAACACATAACATCTGAAATCGAAATTTGACATGAAATAAGTACAAACGTATCTTCTTGGTTATATTCAGACAGACAGAAACCGACTCATTATCGGGATGTTCACGAACTCTATTATCATTAAGTTAGGAATTGCTTTATTCTCTGAGCATTTTAATGCTATAGAGTTTACAAAAAACTATGGGACGTTTTACCGTTATGGTAACATTTTCATTAATGACTGGAATTTCTTTTGATAATGAAGCTCCAAATGTCTATGAGCCAATTGGTAGCTTATATCATGATAATGAGTTTCATGGAAATAAAATAATTTATGCATTTAACAGTTTATCCAATATACGAGATATTTTGATTCCATAAAATCATTTAATAATTCTCTTCGCTTACAATATTGAGGGGTTTTGAAGATTTGTTGGGTGTGTATTTGGTTTTGGGGGTTTTGACTGCGTTGGTTTTCTTCTTACCCCCGTCTTAATTCGTTAGCGTCTTCTGTGTCTGTAGAAGACTACAAAAGAATTACTGAAAGAACGAAGAAACGAGACCAAGATACCTTTCAAATTTCAACTTTATTTCTAGGTTCAACATCTATTCTGTGGGGGGAGAAATTCTTCCTGAGTTCAAATGAAATGGTCGCGTCTCTCACATGAGGTGTTAAAATATATTAGTCGTCTTTGGCAGTTGATAAATCAAAAGTGGGTGTTTTTCATGATGTTTTTTTCGGCGTGTCGGCTCGCTAACAGCAGCCACCAATCACATGCAAAGTCCCGGGACTTGGCAAACAAGCGTGCTACCTTGCTAGCAGCCGAGTAGAAAAGCGTCCTTTCAGTCTGAGGAAAAGGAACCGTCCCTGCGAAAAGGAGTTTCGCAGGGACGGTTCCTTTTCTGGGCATATACCGCCCTACTTCTATTCAGAGTCTTCTGGGAATTTCTGCACTTTTTGAACTTATCTAATTTTATTTTATTTTTATTTTTCTAATCACTATAAATATACTAAATGTTGACGTTTAAATGTTGACGTTTAAATGTTGACGTAAGAATGAATTAGTTTAACGAGTGTTAAATTTAGTTTTGACAAACAAGATAACAGATTTTTGAGGAGAAATATGGCATCAAAGCATGTAAGCATTTCAAGTTGATTAAAAAAACTCAGTAATTTTGTTGTATAGAGCTTCTTTTCCAAAAAAAAAAAAAAAAAAAAAAGATAGTGAAAAGGAAGGAAGAAAAACATTTATTGATTATTTTATTGATTAAATATTTTATGTTACCAGTTCATTGAACATGAAAAATATAATTATAAGCACAGCTAAATGAAACTGTTCAATTAAACGGTATATCTTATCGGAAGAAAAGTCACAGATATTTGTATTCGCGATGACTATAAAATACTAATTTGAATGTTTCCAATTAAGAAGAATTACAATTATTATGATCTGCTGTTACAAGTGGAATCCAACTAATAAGGTAAAATTATGAAATAATGGCTAATCGAATCAGAACTGGCAACCCCCGAGGATTCAATAAAGGAAATTCCGTGAAGGTGCCCGAGTTCGACAAACACTTGAAGAAGGCCGGTGGACATATCGGCCAAAACGTTGTGGAAATAACAATAAAGATGAAGACAAAAGTCCGAAAAACCTTAATAATAAAAATCTCCAGGATAATTTCTGAAACTTCTTAGGTTACTGGGGTCACTTACTGTTACCTCTTAAACTATCATTCAACAGATTCTATGGGATTTCATTGTATTAGAAACCAGAACAAATTTATCTAGTTTATTTAAGAGGTGAAATCATATTTTTCCCATGAGAATTAATGCTGACTTAATAGAGACTAGATCAACCGGAATTTGAACTCGTATCGCCGAGTTCATTCTCTGCGCCATTAACTGTTAAGTAATCTCTTTTCCTCCACGGTTTATTATAACAATTTACGATAACTTTCCCAAATTAAATCTATCTATCTATCTATCTATCTATCTATCTATCACTTGAATTTCTATGAGTGCCTACTGTAGCACAATGTTTAAACATTTTGTATTGCAGAAAAATTTGCTAATGTCGGGAGTTTCACCTTCATCACAGCATAGAATTTAATTTTTTGCTAAGAATCACAAAAGGGTTTGAAATAGAAATTGCGAGTAATACATTACGAAAAAAATATAGAGTAATTATAAGAGTATAAGAAGATTTATATTCTGATATTTTTGTTGAATAATTCTGTCTTCGGTTCTGATATTTTCTTTTATTCCTGAACATGTGACTCTTTCAAAAAGAAAGAAAACGCTACCCACATTCTCTTGATGGACCGTTCCATTAAATAATTGAAGCTTTCATCGGCAAGCATTGAACGAGAGAAGTTCTCTCGATTTTTAGTGGCAGACCTTTGTTTTTTTTTGTATGATTGATGCTGAATAAAATTATTGAGATTCAACACTACTATTACAACTTCATTGCTGCTACTTTACAGAGATTTTAATAGCAAGGATAATAAAATAATAGCATTAAAAAGATTGAATATTTAACTTTTTTCGGAGTTTATTAATTGTCAATACAAACACCAGTATGATATGTTGTTAATTAGGCATTTAAGTAATAGTTGTCTTGACCATTTACTTGAATATTTTATTAAGAACTAAGGTTCATTTAAAAAATGATCATGGCTGGATTAATCTATCAATCATTTTCCGGTAAATCTCCTTTTCAAATTGCACAGGCAACGTTTTGTACCAAACGGGAAAGTCTGAGCGACATAAGATGTTATTTCTCGACACATTCTTGTTCACGAGGATGTTAATACGTGGTGCATTTAATAAGTTTCCAGATTTTTTTTTTGTATAGGCATTTAAAATTCTCGTGGACTTTTGGACATTCAGTATGTTATTGCTATACATCTTATGAGATGACTGACTAATTTTTATGATTTCAGGTTCAAATGAACAGCTATAGCAGCAATTGGAATACACCCTACTAAAGCCTGATTGTCACAACTGGTGAATTTAAAAAATGCAATCTGGACTTTAGAAGAACGATATGCAATAAAATTCTGTTTTAAACTTGGAAAAAATGCCATGCGATGAAAGCTGGATCTACTGCTATGACACAGAGACTAAGAAACAGAGTTCCCAATGGAAGCATGCTAGCTCTCCCAGACCCAAGAAGGCCAGACAGAGCAAATCCACCCACAACCTTTTGATGATTCCTTTTTTTTTTACTGCACTTGCATGATCTACATGCACTGGGTTCCCACTGGACAGACAGTCAACTAGGAATACTATGTTGAGGTTTTAATGGAGTTCAGGAAGAGATTCCGTCGGAAGAGGCCAGCACTCTTCATATCGGGTCAGTAGCATTTCCACCAGGACAACTCCATTCTTGTCACAGACTATTTGACCAAGATGGGCATCAACACTGTTCCTTACCCTCCATATAGTCCAGACCTTGTTCCCCGTGACTTTTGGTTATTCCCTAAGCTCAGAGGCTGTCGTTATGAGACAATTGAGGAGATGAAAGAGGCTGTGACGAAGGTCATTGACACGCTCAGACAAGAGGACTTCCATGGGGCCTTCCAGTAGTTGTTGAAGCGGTACAAGTGCATTTCAGCCGGAGGAGATTACTTCGAAGGGGACTTGAGTTTCATGTGTGTACTATCAATAAAAGTGCCCATAGGAAAAAAGTCTGGAAACTTATTTAATGATCCTCGTAGCAACAAAAATCTACTTTTGTCACCTTCATTATTATTGGTAATATTAGATCTGGCACAAGGCTGAATGAATGCGGCACCCATTGAGACTCGAACTCACTCGTGAAGTTTTATTTCTCTAGCTTGCTAACCATTAACCACCCGAGATGCCCAAATAAATTCTGAAGAATTTTTAGATACAATCGTCTTAAATACTAACGAATAAATTTGTTTGTTCGTCCGTTCTTTCCCACGTTACACCCATTCCCATGCTCTATCCACACATTACACTCATTTCACAAACTCTCTCCGCAGCCAAGTGGGATATTCTACACCTCTACTCGATCAAATGGAATATTCTTCGAGCTGCAGCCTTTAATAAATTGGGATATTCTTCTACAGCGATGTTGCTTGTTCAGACCAAACACTGTATTTTATTCCGATGCAATTGCAATGTACTAACTTCATCTATCCAAGTTGTAGAGTATAAAGCATTTTATATTGGTTTCCGGAAGATCTGATGAGCTTCAAGGATTCGATATATTCTGAAATTTTGATAAGCTCCAATAATGTGTTGTTGATGGCTGAAAGGAAAAATAAAAATAACTCCGATATCCCCTGGTATTAGCAATAACGTTATACACAAAATAGAATATGCAACTATATATTCATCTTGCAGTTTTAGTATAATCAAAAACAAATAAATGATATGTATATTCAGTATTATATCGATTATTCTATATATATTTTTGAATTATTTATTGCAAAGGCAACAATAAGGTTTATAAGTAATAGAATTGTAAATCATCCATTCTGTTTCGATAGTTCCTCTTGATTTTTTCGTTCCACAGAGTTTTCACGGGTCCTGCTAGTAATTTGATTTGTGAAAGTTGGTTGCAGATTTTATAACTTTCATGATATAGCTCCAAACTATCAGTTGCTTGTAGAATTTAGTGTAAGTGTGTAGAATTGGATACATCCTGGCGCAAATATTATCATTTATTTATGAAGGAATCATAAAACAGACATACATTTGAATGACAAAACATTTCTAATTCTTATTATAATTATTGAATCTTTTTGTAAGTTTTAATATGATGTAGAAATTTGAATTATTGAAGTCTCATTTTCATTATAATCTAACTTAATCTTATGTAATACTTGACATGAATATTATTTGCTTTGAAATGTATTAGACTTTGTATTTCCAACAAATTCCAACTTCAAATGAATATTTTGAGCATTAAAATTATTCTATTTGGTCATTAAAAAATCTATGTATGTCGTTAGATTGGATTATGAGTATTTATCTTTAACTTCTATTGAAAAGTATAACATTTAAAGATTTTTAGACAACATACATTTTGGTGCATTTTAGCTTATTGAATCTAATATTGAAAATGAGAGAAAATAGGAAACATTTTCGGCATATTGTACTTTTTTCTTTTAAGAGAGTAAAAAAAAATCGCTGGGAAGGAATCTTCGTGGAGTAGTGGCTAACGTAATGGACTGCAGCCTTAAAGTAAGCGAGTTCGATCTCCTGTCGCGTTTTTACGTTCTCTTTCGAAATAATGCTTTGGGAAAGGTATGAACCCCCTCATTCTAGACAGCTATGGGTTAGAGAGTACTGCTACTTTTCTACAGGATGGCTTTAGCATTAAATAATCCTAGAAAGTTGATATGTCATTAAACGAAGACCTACCCTTCAAAAAACAAATATATATATATATGTATATATATATATATATATATATATATATAACATTAAAATCGTTTTTGCAATTCTTGAAGAAGGTACCGTGAATCTACATGTCAAAAGCAAATATTTCTCACTAAGAAATGCTTCACGGGTGGGTATATCAATTGAGAAAAACAATCGACGCAGAAGGTTGTCAATATACCCACAATATCTAAATCAAGTTTTGAAAATCAGCTTGGTTATTTTTGTTGTTTAGAAATATTGATTCCATACAAGTGAAAAACATGGCTGATTAGCAAATTAAACGTAATAAAAACCCTCACTGTTTTTCTATTATGAACCATTATTAACCATAAGAAAGTCTAGACTTCGTCTAAAGACAGTGATGCTGCGTTTCTGATGTAATAAAAATTTGGTATTTTTAGTAATCAAACGTTTAATTAAAATAAGTATCGTCTAGTCGTGGGATTAGACTATTTGAAAGCAGTAATCGACAGATAGTGAGTGATCAGAATTTGTTAATGGATAGCACTAGTTTCTTTAGTGACCAGATAAAATTTGTTTGAACTTTGCGGAGAAGTTCTAACTTATCAACTATATTCTTCAGGTATTATATTTTCAGATTATTTGTTCCAGTCTTTCTCGAATTCTCTCAATGAAAAAACAATTTCTCTGGAAAACTAACGCATACATGAGAGAATATAATTATGAAATTGATTGAACTAAGATGAGTCCCATTTTCCTCGGTCTTTTTCACGAACTGAGGAAATACTACAAATGTCAGGAGGCTTCTAATATTATCAATTTTTAATGGTAAGAATATTTGGTAAGATTAAAGGAACATTGACTGTTCACTTAAGGTGGCTTACCTGAAGAAATAATCAGTATCCTTAATTCAAAGAGATTCTCTATGAAAGAGTTTTTGTCTAAAAGATTATTTCTGTCGTATCTTTTACTCCCATGTCTTTGACCTTGATTTCGAGTTCTCAAAAATCAAAATCCAGTTCTATGGTCACCAATTTGAGAACATGCAACAAGTCGTTATCAACTGACATTGCCTTCAGTCAGTTGAAAACTTCCTGTTTCCACGAGTGAGAAAATGTCACTAATGTTGATGATAAAAAGTTCGAGATAATCTCATAATAGATTTGTATTGTTGATTTTTTTAAAGCAGAGGATTCAAATGGCAGCAGAAATGAACTTCTATTATTAACAAGAGTGATATTATCTAATTATTTATCGTAACTTAACATGTTCATTAGATTCTGGGATAATTCATCAGCATATCAACCTTCTTAGGTTATTTAATGCCAAAGCTAGCCTTGTAGAAATAGGATCAATGTACAAACAACTTCGAAATCAGAATGCAAGTGAATGAATTTTGTTCAAGATACAGATATTCTGAAGAATAAGAATAATTTCGATCATCATCATCATCATGGTACAGAAAGAGACTCGCTATCCGTCTCAATCAGTCATCGCTCTTCGTAATTTCTCTTGACGGTATCCTGAATCTACACAGAGTTAATGATAGTAAGTTCTTAGTGATCAACCAACACTGGTGTACCCATGTGAAGGAATTCAGCGGTGCCTAACATGTCTTCGTTTTACTTCGGTAGTTTATGAGGTGTGGGAGGCAAGAAGTTGTTCAAACAGCCATGTTTTTGGAGGGTGCTGCTTCCAATATTTGTTTGAAATAGCATGCAGTATCTTTGAGTAGTTTCCATCAAGCTTTTTCTCCAAGTGGTGCTGCAATACAATAGTACTGATACGGCTACAACTTAAAAGAATTCCCGATTTTATTTCATCAGACAGAACAAATTTCCATATGATCGATAACCTGTCAATAGCAGTCAATACTTTACTTATGTGAATGTTGAAATTGATTTCAGTTAATAAGATATAGCTACCGAGTTATATGAACTCGTCTACTAATTTCACAGGCTCGCCATTTAATGATGAAATGGCATTATCTTCATTAAAACACATGAATTCTGTTTTATCTAAGTTCCCGTAAAGACCAATGCCTATTGCTGCCTTCTCCAGACTAAGCAGCGGAGATTCGGATTGAGCAGGTGTACTTCCGAGAAGCACTTGACCATCTGCGTTGTCTGCATCAGTTATAGTTTCTCGGGATATCGCATGTTTCTTGTCTTTTTTTTAGTGCGAAGCCATTATTCTTTCATTAAATCTATTGATGTTTGTCGTACATAATCTTGACAAATTGTGAATAGAAATGGCGCCAATGCCAGACGATGTATGAATGTCGAAGAAATCAGAGTCAACATTTGGGGAGTGAACTTTCATGTCTTCGTAGAGCAGCAATTTTAACAGAGTAACTGCTTCTTTCGAAAAACCATGTGCTAGAAGTATTTACACCATCTTTCCTTTGTGTACTAAAATCTGTTGTATCGTCGAAGTGAATGATACATTGAGAAGAATGAGTGCTTAATATATTTATTCAGCACCAGTATCCGGTGCCAACGGATATATACAAAAAGACACAGTACAATAAATTACAAACAATTTACAAGAGAACATACAAGAAATAGTGGAGGGTGAAAATGTTGTATTGCCAATCGAAGTAAGATCAGTCTGAATATTAATCAACTTATTAAATCAACGGTATTTGTCACACGCCCCACCAAACTGGCGAGTGTGGTACAACGCCTTTTTATGGTGGGTCCGGGAACAGGGTCGTAACCCAGACATGCCCCCAAATGCCCCAGGACCTGTCGGCATTTCACTAAAAAGAGGCGTCTCAGGCGCCAAGCAATAAACCTCGCCCCTCCGAAGAGGGTTAGAGCCTAGGGGGACAGACCCAATTTAAGGATACATTTCTCCATTAGAATTAAACTTCAAATCGAATTCATCACTAAAAACTTAAAGCTTTGGCCCCTCCACAAAAAAACAACATTAAAAAAGCCCAAAACATACGTAATGTTTTCAATGTTTCCAGACATTTTTTGTACTGGCGAAGATTCTTGAAAATTCAGTATGTTATTGCTATATATCTTATAAGATGACTGACCAATCTTTATGATTTCAGGTTCAAATGAACAGCTACAGCAGCAATTGGAATACACCCTACTAAAGCCTGATTGTCACAACTGGTGAATTTCAAAAATGCAATCTGGACGTGAGGACAATTTAGAAGAACGATATGCTATAAGTTTCTGTTTTAAACTTGGAAAAAATGCCACAGAAACGTATGGAATGCTTCAGACTGCTTTTCGACCATCTTGCATGAATCGAGCATCAGTTTTTGAGTGACATAAGAGATTCAAGGAAGGCAGGGAGTCTGTGAGGGACGATGAGAGGTGTGAGAGGAGTAAGGTAGTCAATACACCAGAGTTGATTAGCCAAAGGGTTAAGGTTAGGGTTAAGGTTAGGGTTACTATGTTGAGGTTTTAAGGGAGTTCAGGAAGAGATTCCGTCAGAAGAGGCCAGCACTCTTCAAATCGGCTCAGTGGCATTTCCACTTGGACAATGCACCAGTCCACAACTCCATTCTTGTCACAGACTATTTGACCAAGATGGGCATCAAGACAGTTGCTCACCCTCCATATAGTCCAGACCTTGCTCCCTGTGACTTTTTGTTATTCCCTAAGCCCAAGGAAAAACTTAGAGGCTGTCATTATGAGACAATTTAGGAGATGAAAGAGGCTGTGACGAAGGTCATTGATACAGAAGAGGACTTCCATGGGGCCTTTCAGAAGTTGTTGAAACGATACACTGCAGCCAGAGGAGATTACTTCGAAGGGGACTAGAGTTTCATGTGTGTACTATCAATAAAAGTGCCCATAGGAAAAAAGTCTGGAAACTTATTTAATGATCCTCGTACTTATATGGTGAAACCATTTTTCCGGCTCCCATTTTTAACTATAGACAATTTTGTGGCCATTGCTTTATTCCCCCCTGACTTATGCACGGACAGGCAGAAGCGGGGAAATAATCAGTGCATTATTGGAAGATTCACTTTTAGAAATTTTGTAGTAATCATCGGAGACATTCACTGATGAATGTACTAAACTTTTAAAAAAAGATTCACACACTTGATGGAAAGATTAAAATATTTTAGTTATTTTTCTTGTTTTCTTTTAATTAAAAGATGACAAAGCAAACCTGGATAAAACAGAAACTGCAAAAATTGATCTTTTAACATTCGGAATTTAATTTTCAACACTTGTATTGATGTAAGAATTGTTTTCACAGAATGTTTTATAAAATTGGTTTCGTTATAGCCACTCGTAAAGAGCGAAGCACTAAAAAGAACATATCTAGAACAGAATCAAATGTGGTGCATTTTTTAAAATGATGACATGGAAATCCTGATTAATAGGCCTTAAGTTGTTATCGTAAAGGAGCAGAAGTAGGAACTTCTTTGTAATAAAGAAAACATGGGAAGTATAACAGGTATAATCGCTTACTTTTTCTGTTAATGGACAATGTGGCTACGGCATAAACAAGTGAATATAGGGATTGAATAAACCTACTGTGTTTCACAGAAGTCTAAACACGGATTAGGTTTCTTGCCAATCGGGACTCAGGATGTTCTGTAAACATAAGAAAAGGTGATGTGAACAGATAAAGAAAGATAACACGTTACACATACTTGGTTACATATACACTTGCTGGTAAAATATCTGAAATCTTTTTGTGGCAAGCAATTTCCATTGCATTAAAATCGGCAACGTTTTTAGAATTATAAGAAATTAGCCAATTTAGTGGTAGATATAGTAAAGCGATAATTTTTTAGCAGGAGAAAAATATAAGTAAATCTATTTCATACACATTTTTATGTTTTCAACTACGAACTTGGTAAATTGACAAAGAAAAAGACAAGATTCGTGGATCAACTCAAATTCTGGCCGCTTATCCTCATCAAACATAATGTTAATGTAAAAAACATCGATAATAATATTTTTTCAGTAAGCATAATTTTTACTTTTTTAAAGTTTAAAAACGCTAATTGACAAAATGTAAATTTTTTGAAAATTTACGAACTTTAGTTGGTATTTCCGTCCATTCATGTAATCGGGTGTATGTTTGTATTGTTTTGAAGGGAAGATGCTAAGATATATCACCTGACTTAAAACATCAAACAATTACTCCCATCTCCAACGACTATGTTTTGTTTACTCATTCACATACAGCTACAGTATAGATATTCTATTATGATATCATCCTACAATTATTATATTAATATAATAATTCTTCATCACGTGAAAAACGGACAAATCTTATTTGATTTTGGAAGTGATTATCGCACGTCGGAGATTTTACTCTCCTTTGAGTTCACATAAAAAAAAAACATTCATCGAAATTTTTATCATTTCTAATTAAATTGAAATAATTCCAATCGATTAACTAAAGTTTCATACAAGTTCACTGACTGGTTTCTTTTGTTGATTTTCAACTGCAGACTTTATCACTTTATTTTTGATTGCTTGAGTTGATTTTCTAATGATCTCCATTTATAAATGTTTGAAACTAAAATCTTTCTATTGGTATATTTATAAAATTGTTTCAAAATGAGAATTTTACATTCCTGGCAGCTTCAAATCATAACCGAACTTTAACTCATATATTTACGTAATGAAATGAATTGTTAATTAATAGAATGGAAATAAATTTTTATTCAGTAATCAAAAAATAATATTTCATTAAAAATAAAATTTAAACAAATATATGATCACTAAAAAACGGTGAAAATATCGCTTGGCTATTCAATGTTGAACAAAGCATTATTAAAAATTTAAAACTGTTTGTTTACATTTTATAATTAATTTCCGTTTTTCATTGTCATTGTAATAAAAACATATTTACGCATCAAAAATTTTAAGAAATGTTTATAATACTGAGAATGAAAATTTATGTAAATTTTTCTTTGGTTTTATAAATAAAGCATTCGAAAATCCTTTGCCGTAAAATAACGTTCAAATCACCTTAAAATGTATTTAGAATCGGATTGATTAAAGAAATCAGTCGGCCCTACAATTTACCCATTGCTGGGAAGAGAATAGTTCCCAAAGGTATTAGTGCTATTTGAAATGCAAACACTCTCATCCAAGATTTGAACTCTTTCCGCTGCGTCCATTTCTTACGACGAACATTGTTACAACATGAGTATCTCCATATAAGGTAATATAGCATTTTTGGAAGTTTTAATCGAACTAAGTTTTTACAACCAGTATGAATTGTTATATCAAATTTATTAACATATCACTCACTACCTCCTAAAGTTAAACGTTGAATTATAGTTCTCGTTTTCATGTTAAAACAAATTTATGAAATATTACAAACAAGTTTTTGAGTTGTGTTTGTTACTTTTTTTTTTTTTTTAAAGAAAAGTGAAAACTTTTCAGTTATGAAGAAAAGATGGTGGCACATGCAATTTAATATTTCAAAAGTGATTTCTTTTCTAGTAAAAGCTTAAATGTTGCACATAACCTGTCCTTAGTGTAATTAGATTCACAGAGGTCAATTGAAATATCTTGCAGCTGCTTATATCGACCATTTTCTGGCAACATTCTGATTCCTAATATCACTCCAGCACATGAAGCCTTCCACTGAATATTACATTCCATTAAGTTTCATTCTCCTCAGAGTTGTGTCATCTCTTCAATTTACTCTTCTTTTTCTTTACCTCCCATGAGTCACTAACATTTCTAGCAACTTGTTTGCAGAACGCTCTAATATCCACTCCGTATTCTCTTTCTGTCAGTCCATTAACATCACCAGATCTTTTAACAACCAAAGTATTTTTCTTAAAGATACAAAAAAAAAAAAAAAAAAAAAAAGGAAAAGAAAAACAATAACCTCCAAAAACACAGCCCCCGAGTAAATAAAGAATGTAAATAGCATGAACAAAGTAAATAAATAGCTGTGACAATGATACCAGCAATATTGATATTATAAACTTATCATCGGAACGTTATTAAGTTGTTGCGTGACTATAACATTCCTATTTATCTTCTGATAATTCTCAGATGCATTTTACATGTTCAAAAATATCATACACATGCTCAAATTCTCGTATGCTTTTCCATGGGAAATATGAAACTTTTTTGTCTTTGAAAGAAAATTACCATAGGCTTGGCTATATTTCTGAAATCATCATCATCATCATCATGTCGTGCCGCTAGCACGGATGTCTCTGAACCTTTCTCGCCACTTCTCCCTATTATTCATCTCCCCCGGCAGGTCTTCAGGGCTACATCCCGTATCCTCACATAGCTGCTGTATGTATGTTGGCGCTGGTCGTCCTGCTTTTGCTCGGCCATATGTGGGGGTCCATAGGAGTACATCACTTATGAGCTCGTCTCTGCTTCTCCAGCAGTGTCCTGCATGTCTGGTTCGTCTAACTTGGATAGTTTTCGTGATGGGAGGCAGGTGGCCGTATAGTTGGTGCCTTGTTGGGTGTTGCCCCCAGGACTTGTTCAATATTGCTCGCAACATTCCTGTATAATTGCCGTCCAGCTTCTTCTCCAACTGTTTAGTTAGCGTCCAAGTAGTGCATCTATACAGCAGTATCGATACGACCGCTGCCTGAAAGAAACTGCGTTTCATTTTATCGGTCAGGTCAGATCTCCATATGATCGATAGCCGATCGACAGCTGTCCATGCCTTGGTTAGCCGCGTGTCGATGTCTTTTTCTGGTGATGAGACTCTGCTACCTAGGTAGGTGAACTTGTCTACCAGTTTCAGAGTGGTTCCGCCTTGTATGGAAATGTCGCCTGTTTGATTATAGCACATATATTCAGTTTTCTGAAATAATAGGCTAGAATTTAATACATTTGATATTATTTAATAATACTTATTTAAAAACAGCCTTCGGCGGATGTTAACAAAGATGTCGAGTCACAATTTTGAGTATAACTAATTTCAAATGAACGAATGAATAAGTTGCAATTACATTGTTATTGTTATATCCTTTAAGAAATCATAATATTCGGAGTTAACACGAGCATAGTTGAATTTTTCATAGCTTTAAATCTAACTTAATTTCAACTCTCTGAAATATTAGACTTTTATTGAAAGATCAACAGCAGGATAATTAGGATAGAAAAGAAGGAAATCGCTAAAAAATTACGTAAAATTTTAAATAAAGAGAATGGAAAAATATATAGTAAATAAGTTTTAATTATAATCAATAAAATTGCATATGTAAATATTTATAAACTCTTTCAAAAAGTAAACAGATTTTTCTATTTATCAAATGCTGTCTGAATGAATGAGAAATCAACTGTAATTCCAAATCATAATTTGGCATTAAGTGTTTTAAACTAATAAAGAAAAGAAGTTTAACTGAAATGCTTTAGAGAAACTTTGATGATTCTGAAAATCTGAAAAACTTGTTCCCAGTTCACAGTATCAAACTATTTTGTTCATAGAAATACACTGAAAAGAAAACGTCATTATCTTCCAGTTTCTAAATCCTTCCAGTATCGTTATGTTTCGTTTTGATAACTCAGAAAATTTTACGTTTCATTTCTAAATTACCTAAACTATTGTGCTATTACAACAAATGAAGTAATCAGTGTAAAGAAAGACAGAAATACGGTTTGAAAAATAGAAAATAAAATGAATTCATTGAGTGCTGAAAAACTTTGGAAAAGACATAAAGCAAAATTGATTGAGTTTGTGGGTCGAACTTAAGTGCAATATTTTGTAATTTGCTATCTTTATTGATTTAATATGACAGCAATGAGAAAATATTATGCGCTACAAATCAATTGTAATGGAAGAATGTGAATAATAATAATAATTATTGTAATCTTTTATTAGGTCTTTTTTTCCCATTTATTTCGGAAATACAAAAATCGTGTTCTGCATTGTGATGAACAAAATTTTGAGAACATTGACTGCTAAATAGAAATGCTGCGATATTATTCATACTTTGATTTTGTAAAGCAAGATTACTTGAAATATTGAATTTATATAAGATTTTCGAAAAGACTTTGAAGATTGTGCAGCTTGGAGTCAAAATATCTCATATTATTTAAGAATTCTCATCATCGTAGAAGGCTTATTTACTCCTTGAGAGTTTTTCACACCAGTATTAACTGATGGTCTTTCACTGAAGTTTGAGTGACAGCAAGTCTCCTCAAGTCTCAAGGATTCTTCTCAGTATTCTGGCTATTCTCAAAAATGCTGTAGTTTGGATGATGTCCAATCGTCCTTCAACCTCCAAGTCATCCAGTCCCTTCAATAATCCTTTGTTGACAGTACCAAAAACTCCAATCACAATTGGTATAATCGTCACCTTTATGTTCCCTTGTTTTTTCAATTCCCTAGCAAGGTCGAGGTACTTATCCTTCTTTTCACTTTCTTTCAGTTTTATTCTGTGTTCAGCCGGAAGAGCAAAGTCGACTATTTTGCAAGTTCTATTTTTATTGTTGATAACTGTAATGTCAGGTCTTTTGGCCGAGATTAGATGATCTGTTTGTGTCCCGAGCGCTTTTGGACCTTTCATAGGCCAACATCAGGGGTTGCTTTCATGTGTAAAGAGTGTTTTTAAAGAATTTTGAAAGTTTTTTTTGTTTTTATAACATAACAAAACTACACAAACGCAGAGTTGGATAAAACTGAGTAGCTGATGAATTTAAAAAACAGAACGCTATCAACGGAAATAGAATATTATCAAGAATATATGGAAAAAACAGCAACAAAAATAAAAAAATACTAAAGGCATTTCCAAACATTGTTGCTATTTTAAAAATAAATTCTATTGATTGTAGGTTTTTTGTTTTTATGACAGTTTTATGACAGTTTTGCCAAACCTATCCACCAATTCCAACCTGAAATGAAGACACTTATCAGGAAACTTGAAAGGATCTTAATAAAATTATATAGACAAAATGTGTCTTTATTATTTAATTAAACATGCTTAAATCAAAGACTGCAACCCCCCCATATATATATATATATATATATATATATATATATATATATATATATATATATATATATATATATATCTATTTATTTATATATATATTCTGCTCAAGATAAACTCCTCCGTATTGTTCTTCTTGTAAAATAAATTCAAGGGAATTAAAGGATTGAAAAATAAAAACAAATATTTCTAAACAGACTTTTATCAATTGAATTATTTAGCGTAATTAAAAGAAAATTATTTTCTTTGTATTTTCAGTTTGAAGGGATATGAATCATGTTTTTGGTTTTGAACTTCAGTTTGTAGTCAGTGAAGAGGCAAAAATAATTCGTTTAACGCAGGTTCTTTGTTGGCTTTTTAGGATTTAGAATGCTTTCTGGCTGAGATATGCAATAAAGATAAACAACCCAAAATGAACGCAATAAACGACTGGGAAGATTAGAATTTCGTCAAGAGGAAGACGGTTTTACTGATTTTTCTGTTGGAAAATTTCTGCTGGTTCATTTGCTTTTAGTTCTGAAAGAATATCAGAAATTAGAGTCTGATCAGTGATATTGTCAAGTTCTAAATTGGATAAAACTGATTAACTCGAAATAGAATTAACTTGGGTCAGTTTTCGTTTTATCCGTTGTTTTCTGGGCAACCTGGTAGATTCACCTCCATGGAGTTCATTTGATCATTATCGTCATTAAATCATGCTAAGTTCTCTGGTCCTCTCTCTCACCTTCCGCCTCTTTCGTCCATTGCTCCTGGTAGGTCTTCAATACTGCATCCAATGTCCGCACAAAGCTGATATATGTAAGTCCCTCCAGGTCAGTCAATCCTGGTGCGTCCATAAGAAACCTCGCTCATGATTTCGTCCTTACTCATCCAAGTCCCTCGCATCTCTTGTTCGTCTAACTTGGCTTGAGGGTGGAGATATAAGTATCTGTACAACTGCTGTTTTGTACGATGTTGCTTCCAGGATTTTTGTAAAACAGTACGTAGCATTCTTATGTCGTTCCTGTCAAGCTTTTTCTCCATGCATTTTGTTAGAGTCCAGGTAGTGTAACCATACAGTAGTACAGACACAAGTACAGCATGGTAGAAATCCCTTTTTATTTTATCAGAGAAATCAAACTTCCATATTATCGACAACCTGAGAATAACTGTCCACGCCCTCGATACTTTTAGTTAAGGAGTTATTGATGCCGAAGTATGTGAAATGGACAGATCATTTTAGAGTTTTGTCACTGAAATGGCCTCTTCTTGTTTAAAATTCATGAACTTTGTTTTATTTGTGTTCTAATAAAGGCCACCAATGTTTCCTGTTGCTTACTCCAGGTTATACAATAGGGATTCATCGAGAAGCGCAAGATCATCTGTATAATTTACATCTACTTTAGTTTCTGCGAGATATTGTCTACCACTTGTCTATTTTAGAATGAAACTATTTTCTTTTATTAGATCTGCTGACGTTCGTAGTACGTAATCAAGACAGATCATAAACATATATGGCGTTAATATATCTCCTTGTTAGACTCCTGCGTCATTGTCGAAGAAGTCGTTAATTCCATCAGGTGAGCAACCCATTGCTTTCGCATTCTTTTAAAACATCATTATAGTGATACGATTTTCTTTGGAAAACCATATGCGATTAGCGTTTGCTCTATCTTTTCTCGGAATGGAATCAAATGTCTTGAAAAAGTCTTCGAACAATAGTGTTGCCACAAGATTTTTTGCACATATTCCTTCCATGATTCGATAGATAGTCAGAATATATGATGTGTATTGATTTCTCCGATAACCGTTCTGATTTTTCCTTAGAATTATCTCGACTTCAGTTCGATTACAATGGAGACCAGGGGATTATAGACTTTTGCAGCTATAGCAGAATGCCTACGTAGTTTTTAGTAATTCCAAGGTCCTCTTTCTTGAGGAAAGAGAGGGTGCAGCCTTTCATCGATTTCTTTATTGTGCTTTCTTGCATAACCGAGGAAGTTTGCCATCAAATTTTATTGTCTTCTATACTTTAGAAGGTGTTTCGTTGAAGCCTCCAGCAGCTTTTATGCTTTTGACTTTTTTCAGCACTGCGTCAAGCTCTTCTTTCAAAAAAGTATCTGCGTATTGGCATTTGCTGAGTTTCTTTTATTAAGTAAGGATGCTATATATATGCGATCTGGTTTTTCCCAAATTGATATTAACTTTCATAAACAGTAACAGAGTTTTCATATTTGTCATTCGGAGAATCCTCGGAAGAGTATTAAACTTATTTCTTAAACTTACTGTATATTGATTGCTTATATCACAATTGGAAAGTGAAGACCACTCATATCGTGATGGTTTAACTGCTTGTTTCTTATTTCGGCGAATAATCTTTGCTAAGACGATTTTGTTATTTAAAAGAGGAGTATACCTCACAATTTTGTTGTTTAACAGAGGAGTATACCTCACAATTCAAAGCGTATTTATCCATTTCTTGTTTATGAATATATAATCTAGCTGTTCTTTACAGCTATTTGTTAAGGGTGATGGTGTAATGCCTAAAGTGATGAACTGCGCACTCAAAGCAAGCGAGTTCGAATTCTAGTGGCGCTATGACGTTCACTTTCGGATTAATAACACCTGGGAAAAATATTGAGCCCCCTTATCCCCCAGCTATTGGTTAATAGTACCGCGGCTGTTCTTCTACAAGGATGGCTTTGACATCAACAAAGTCTGATATGGCGTCAATCAAACAAAGAGTTATTTGGGTAAGTGTAACTCCATAGCTTTCACTTCCTTTTTTTTGAAATTTAGTATTTATGCTGCAATCCTGTTTTAGAATGAAAACTGTTTCATATATATCATTTCTGTTTGGCGAGTCGTGTGAGCAGAATTTATGACTTCCGTTTTTACCTATTTGGGCATTCAAGTCTCCACTGATGATTAGAATGTTACATTTGAGAATGTGAAGGACCAGGGAAGATAGATTGTTATAGGAGGTGGTGATGTTCGTTTCATCACTGACATTGGTTGGACTGTAGCTAATGACAATCGTTATCATTTAATATAGTAAAAATAATCCTCTATGCTATTCAGTGATTTTTAGGTACAAGGACTGAGAAATATTATTACATCTCTAATGGTGGCATTGACGAAGTCTTTCAATGTAGATGTCGGCACAAATGTCCATGTATTACTTGTATCAGGGTATTTTAGTTCTTGTTCACTATGTTCTTGCATGCTTATAATGTCTATATCATACTCAGTTACATATGCTGTAAGCTCAGGTAAGTGCTTTATGTGTTTAAAATCTTAACGTTGAATAATGTTGAATGATGCTATCTCTACAATGCATTTACGTAAGTTTGATTTCGGCTAAGTAACTGATTTTTCGAAGACTCAGCAGAATGCGTTCCTTGTTTATCCGTGTGACTGGTCATGCGGTTTGGATGTCTGGTATGAGTCATAGTTGAGTAGCAGTTGCACCCGGTGAAGCGTGCCGTTTATTCGTCAGCGAATTCATTCGCCTTACTTCACATACACAATGCTGTATCCCATGGTTTACAATGCTTTACGTTTGTGTGGCTCGTATAATGCCTAGTGACCAGCTGGAGTAAGATAACTATTGTAGAGTTTAATTTCTCCGTTTTTATTCTTATAGGGCTATACATCTTCAGTTTTACCCGTGTACGATTTGGATAATGTGTGTTTGTGGATTGATATTCTTACTTCTTGTGGTTAATTGACATTTTTTTTCTTTTTGGCCTCTGTCACTATGTTCGGATATATTCTGATTGTTCATGGTATTCAAACATTTACACAGAAAAAAATTAGAGTGATAAAATATAGCTTTTTCAGTGGCGCTATTTTTTCTCCAAACGTACTTCAAATATAAATATTCACAGAAAAATAGGAAATTCAAATATTTTGGCTTCTCGTGGAAGGGTTTGTCTACTCCACCTCCTTTTAGTTGTAAGAATAGATTCTTTAATGTTTCTTTTTCAAATTTTCCTATACAGATTTTCAACTTTTTCTTAATTTAAAGTTAAATGTGTGAAATTAATTTTTCCGCCGACCTAGGCTGATCAAAACAGTCTCTTTCTTATTGGTCAGTTCTTCAGGAAAGGAATGTTTACTCTGCTTTTGTTGTGGGGTTTTATCACAAGTTGGGAAGGTGCTTTCATTTAAGGAGTATATCGGAGTTTAATTAGTATACACATTTACATTTTCTTTCTAATTTGGGCTAAGACTAGACACGACTAGGTGGGGAAGTTGATCCGCAGGGAATTTTTGCAAGAAATTGAAATCTGACCGTACGAACAAGTGGTATATGCACAACCTGGAATCTGTCCTGTAGAAGGAGACGCAAAGAGTTCTCCGGAATTTTAAGATACAGACAGATCAACTAATCCCGACCAGAATACAAGATTTAGCGACAATCAACAAAAAAGAGTGAACTTTGCGGTCCCGGCTGACTACAGTGTGAAATTAAAAGAAAGCAAATAGAGAGATAAACACCTAGTTTTTGCCAGAGAACTAAAAAATGTATGGAAAAAAATGGTATCGACGCCACTTTAATAGGTGACAGTGATATCAATTGTAATTGGCTCGCTCGGAACAATCCACAAAGGGATTGGAAAGGGATTGGAAGATTTATAAATCAGAAGACGAGCGGAGACCATCCAGATTCAGCATTATTAAGATCGGCCAGAATAATGAGAAAAGTCCTGGAAATTTGAGAAGACTTGCTGTCTATCAGATTCTAGTGAAAGACTATCAGCTAGCGCTGGCGTGAAAAACTCGAATAATAATAAATAGGCAAAGCAATTGATAATTGAAACAATTTTCTTGCTATACGGAAAACAAATCGTACTTTACATTCTGTGACCAACCCGAGAGAAAAAGAACGAATCTCTTTTCACGTGTCTTTTACTCACGTGACTTTGTATTACATATATTTGCGTCACGTGTTTTAAAAACGGTAATAATACGCAAGAACAGACAATCATGTATTTATCAATTTTATATTTTATTTCATAACATTCGCTTTTATTCTCAATATTTTACACAAGATTTAACAAACAAACTAATTTGGTATTGAAGAGTGTGTAAAGCAATCGATGTACTACATGCAGCAGAATTATATGAAAAATGCAACAAAAATACGATCAAAGAAAAACTTGTCAAAACTAATAATAATGAAAATGCATTGTCGAGTAAATTTGAACAACTTAAGATTATAATATCCTCTACAGTTATGTGCAAACAAACAATATAGTATGTGGAAGTTGGGTAAAGAAGAATGTAATCATGTGACTAAATTTGAATGTAGCTGTATGACTCAATTTATTGCTACATGACTAAATTTCACCTGCTGATGGGTATCCATCATAAAACCGATAACTAAGGACGTGCTTCCATATTTTCTACCCCAACTGTTTATTATAAAGAATAGATAGAATAAACAAAACAGCAATATGAAAAGAAAAGAAAAAACTGGTGGAAAGTTGAAAGTAAACTTTTTACTATATCATCATTAATTTCTTTTTACTGTATTTATTATTAAATGAATATGTGTAAAGTTTCAATGCTGATAGCTTTATTTGAATTCAGAATCCTACTGCCTAAAATTGAAAATGGGTGGGAAGCTCCCCCCCAACAAACAAATAAATGAATATGTCCTATAATCCCAAAATATCAAAAATGACTGCTCCTCAGAAAGAGTATAAGATTAGACACAATTGGGTGGGCAAGGTGCTCCACAGTGTAAGAAATTTAACTTTGAACAGATGGTATATGCACAACCTAGAATTGTGAAATTTGTTCTCCCGTCTGACCACAGAGTAAAGTTAAAGGATAAGTACCTGGACTTTGCAAGAGAATTGAAAAAACTATGAAAGGGATGGTTGTACCCCTTGTATTTGGTGCTCTTGGTACCGTCACTAGAGGACTTAGAAATAAGCGGACAAGTGGATACAATCCAAACTTTAGCATTGATGAGATCAGCAAGAATACTGAGAAGAGTCCTAAAGACTTGTTGTCACTCGGACTCCTGTGAAAGACAATCAGCTAAAGCGGATGTGATAAACTCTCAAGGAATAATGATAAGAAGATTTTCTCTGAAATGATTCACTTATCTTTTAAAAATTAAATCATCAAAGATTTGCATCGTTTTACAGAAATAATCAACTTTACTTTTTTTCACCTTTTTTATTCTTAATTCTCATCAACAAATATTCAGGGCAAATTAAAATGCAGTTTAAATCACATAGTTTGAATAATCTATATCATTTAGTAAAACTAACGGTCGATTTTCTCAACTACAAGGTTAGATGAGAGAACTAATCGTTGGAAGATTACGTTATGCCAATTTTCTCTGATTTGAAACAATTAATTCGCACGAACCTGAGTCACATTCAATTAAGCACTTTTACTTACTTCTATAAATTATATACATTCAGCTAAGTCGCATCAGTTGGTCTTGTCACACGAAAGAAAACAAGCAAAATTTTTCTCAGATTAAGGATATTCTCCGAATGTAAGAGAATATTGATTTTTCTTCTTCAACAACGACTCGTATTTCAAAAGGAGGCATTATTCCACGATTGGTGGGGACGGTAGCAATTAACTGACAGCAAGTGTAAAAGGTGAAAGTTGACAGGTAAACTTTAAACGATTGGACCGTGAGATAGATTAAGGCTCACATTAATAAAGAAAATACACTTCACTGTCATTTTTCCGAGTAAGGCTGGCCACTTCTTCACGAAAGACGTCGGATGACGTCATCGAACTGTCACTGAAACTACTCAGATGAAAAATGTTTAGTGTCCAAGTCATATCGATATTTGTTGCTATCGATGTAGTCAAACAGGTTTCAGATGGCAGAGTTGCGTTGAGGTAATGAGGTGTGCGGGTCTATTTGTCTCTCAAGCCTCGTTTATCCATCAATTTCTAAACAGAATCAAGAAATACTAAAGGCCAACTTGCCGTGTGCAATTATTCATCTGGCATTGCATAAAGTTTGTAATTGAAACTCGATAATTTAAGAAAAAGATTGAATTAATGACGAGAGTAAAAATATTCGTTGGATTTGGATGTAAGTTGTCTTAGAATGAACAACAACAACAACAACAACAACAGCAACAAGAAAAAAAAAAGAAAATTCGACAACTTTTTCGTATTGTTAAGGTTTTATTTCTCTAGGTTTTCGGATACATTTTACAATAATCAATTTCTGTCGGAAGAATCGTTTGCTGAAGAACTACAGACTAAGAAATTGTTAATTTTTATTCAGAATTGAAATCACGGTTTAGAAGAGCAAAGAATCTTTATCGGTAAATCCATTAAGTGAATAAAAAGAATGTAAGAAAATCTTTGATGTGTTCATTAAAAAAGAACCAGAAAACAACTACAAGATTCCACCATGAAATAAATGTATAGAAAAACAGACTGGGAAGAAGCCATTACACTTTTATTAACTGTTACTTTTTGGATTAATGAAGAGAGATTATCACGCAGATTCTGCATGGGGAAATTATTGAAAAATATTTTCCTTCAACGTGAAAGAGTAATTTACTAATACAATGGGAATACACACACACACACGCGCGCGCGCACCCCCATATATATATATATATTTATAATTCGATTTTATATACATGCACATGCATATATAATGATTATATATATGATGTGATTGTATCCGTATCATCGGAGTATATATATATATATATATATGTATATATATTTACATGTTCACACACACACACACACACACACACACACACACACACACACACACACACACACACACACACACACACAGAATATATACTTATATATAAAAAGAACATCTGTAAAAACTAGAGGTCTTCACGGATAAGTAATTCCAATGGGACATTCACAGACACAAATCCTGGAATTATAAAAGATTACATCTTATCAAAACAAACTTTACTATAAAAACAACAACCAAAACTAAACTTGTCCTTTCAAAATCTCCTTGCCCAGTCGGCTGGGGCTATAGAATACACCGACTGCCCCTTTGCAGAGGGGTAAGACCCCCCCACCAAAGAGTGTCCTGCATATGACATAAACAATCTGATTGTGAGGTTCTAGTAATGCTGGGGCACCCCTTCATTGCTATTGCTTCCAGGTCCACTCTGGCCCGGCGTGGTAGCACCTATCTGTGGCTTAAATAGAATTAATGGCACAGTTATGCTAAATTGAATTGTTTGACAAAACTGAATAACTTGAAATAGAAATGTTTTTCGCAATTAAACTGTTCTTACATTTAAACAGCGTGCTTATGAAATAGAACTGATTATTTACATAAAAATGGATTTGGCTTTAAATAACCTTCGAAGGTTGACATGCCACAAATCCAACCAACCAACCAACCAACCAACCAAACAACTAACCAACCAAAATCTCATGAAGAAGACGTAAAGTCTGAGACACGTGTAGAACAGAAGTGTATGGAATAATAAAAACCTAAATACTAAATTTGAAATTATTTAAAGAATTATTCCTTTTGATATATATATATATATATATATATATATTATATATATATATATATATATATATATATATATATATATATATATATATATGTATATATATATATATATATATATTATAACAGTGTTGGTTGTCACTAAATCACTTTGTGGGTTTGTGTCGAACCAAGTTCAATATAATAAGGAGGGTGCTGATGATTGTTGTTTTGTAAAAAACTCCATAAAACTCAGGGTCGCAGTCTAAATTCCATGGAATTAAATATATAAATCTAGTATATATATATATATATATATATATATATATATATATATATATATATATATATATATATCCCTTGAATAGTGCTCCTGGAAATATGTATGACGGTACTCTCTACCGCATAAACTGAACCAGTTGCCTTACCCGATTTAGCCGCTGAAGAGAGTAGCAAGATCCCAATTAGGACGAAAAGATAAGACTTGTTAAAATGCTGTCCAAAGGAGATGGAGACTCTTGTTAGGTTAACAGCTATACTTTGAATATTAATGAAAATGAATCCCTTGAAGATTGGTTTGGCCATTTAATCACTGGGAATGATAGACCCTGTAATTTTAATAAATCATTAATCTGAAGGAAATATACTTAAAATCATACATGATAGACCTCGAGTTTTTATAACAGATTCCGTATAGAAGAAGGAGATTCTGATAAAAAAAACCCCTGAGATTTTAATAACATGCAATGACATTGACAAGGTATGTTTTATACGTGTCATTGTAGCCTCGTGAGTAGTATTGACTTAGTTGGCGATGTATCTCCACTCTAAAATGCTTTAAGTACAAATATTGCAAAATATACGATTGGCATACTCAAATAATGGCATTATGATATATATATATATATATATATATATATATATATATAATATATATATATATATATATATATATATATATACGTATGTGTGTGCGTGTGTGTGTGATCGTAACAAGAAAAAAAAAGGGGAAGAGGACATCCTATCATTGAGGAATGCATGGATACGTAAATACAGGAACTCGAAAAATATACTAAAAAGAGCGAAGAGATATTGATTCCAGCAGCAGTAACAAATTCACAGAAATTTCCGATTGAAATATGTTATCGATATTAATAACTATTTGAGACCTTCTATAGAACGGTGGTTTATTCACTAAATCACTAAGGAAGTCCCATAGTGTTGTAGTAAAAGTGCTGGACTAGATAGACTGGCTATATGAGCGAGTTATATTTTCAGTTGCGCAAATACGTTCATTTTCGTACTAATACCTCTGAGAAAAGTATGGGGCTCTTATCTCCAGTTAAACAGTCTTTCTTCAAAGAGGGTTTTGGCCTTACATGACATATGAAGGTTGCTATTAATAGTATCTACAAAGATGATTTTGTCCTTAAATGAGAAATGAAGGTTGATATTGAAAAGTATTGGCCTTATATAAAAAATGAAGGGGGATATTAAGTAGTATTGTCTTTTTACAAGATGCTTTTGGCCTTATATGACATATGAACGTTTATATTAAGTAATATTGTCTTTCTACAAGGATGGTATCAAACCATTGGTCAAATGAGTTGAGCATTCTTCAATGATCCGGGAGACAAGGGTTCAATTCCAGGTCGAGTCATACCAAAGACTCAAAAATGGTACTTGTTGCCGCTTTGTTTAGCACTCAGCATTATAAGGTAAGGATTAAGGATAAAGTGGTGCAATCCAGGGAATGGAGTAGCGCCCCCCCACTACTCCATGGTGTAGTAGCTATTAAAAAGAGAACGTTCGTGTCACCCTCGTCTAAGGTCATCAACTTTACTTACTTAGAAGGATAGCTTTGGCCTTATATGATAAATGAAGGTTGATATTAAATAGTATTGGCTTTATATGACATATAAAGGTTGGTATTAAATAGTATTGTCTTTCTACAAGGATGTTTTAGGCCTTATATGACACATGAAGTTCTATATTAAGTAGTATTGTCTTTCTACGAAGATGCTTTTGGTATTATATGATATATAAGATTGATATTAAATAGTTTTTGCCTAATATGACAAATTAAGGTTGATATTAAATTGTAATATCTTTGTATAAGGATCGTTTTGACTTTAATTAATATACCAAGTTGATACTAAATAATATTGATTTTCTATAAGGATGGTTTTGGTCTTAAATAACACTGGAAGATTGATTTTCAACAAAGAAACTAAACCAAATAAACCAATCAAATCACAAACAAAAGAAAAGCAGCAAAAACCATTTATATTCATATTTATATAATCTAACTTTTGGTCTTAAACACTCAAACCTCAAAATGAAGCAGTTTATCAACTCCCAGAGTGATACCAATTATTCACAGGAAATCCATGAACCGGAAAAATAAATGGATTATGAAATCAGGTCTTCAAACTTTTCAAACATTCTCAGGGTATTTTTGTTATCTTCCTCATTTTAAATCTTTAGTTTATCGTGAGAATTCTCAAATTACAACCTGTTCAATAAAAAAAGACATTCTTAACTTCTTTCAGTCGATGTTGACAGATGCGATGAAACTATACAGAGAATCAAACCTGTCAATACACACCAAACCATTTGTCTACAGATTAGACGTGGTATTGATAAAGTCGCACAAAAAAAAAAAACAATTTTTTTTCTATCTGGTAATAAGTGATTGAGATAAAATACCTCAATAGTTAAAATGGTTGCATCATCACTTTTGTCAGAAAAAAAAAGGGAAAAATCATATTGTTCTCTGTGCAAGCGTAAGAGAACGTATCTGTACCCAACATAAAAAAGTATATTGGGGACTGGCACCACAACGAAAGTTGCTTGTATCTATCTCATTACGCTCTCCATCCGTATTGCTGGTAAGTTGGTTTTGTTTTACGGCATATCAAACCATGTAGGTTATTTAATGCCAAATCCTGTTTATCGATATATACGAGGATCATTAAATAAGTTTCCAGAGTTTTTTCGTATGGGCACTTTTATGGATAGTATACACATGAAACTCTAGTCCCCTTCGAAGTAATCTCCTCCTGCTGAAATACATTTGTTGTACCGTTCCAACAACTTCTGGAAGGTCCTATGGAAGTCCTCTTGTGTGAGCGTGTCAATGACCATCGTCACAGCCTCTTTCATCTCTTCAATTGTCTCATAACCACAGCTTCTGAGCTCAGGGAATAAGCAAAAGTCACAGGGAGCAAGGTCTGGACTATAGGGAGGGTGAGCAACTGTCTTGATGCCCATCTTGGTCAAAGGATGGAGTTGTGGACTGGTGCATTGTCCTGGTGGAAATGCCACTGACTCGATTTGAAGTGTGCTGGCCTCTTCCGACGAAATCTCTTCCTGAACTCCCTTAAAACCTCAACATAGTAACCCTAACCCTAACCGTTTGGCCAATCAACTCTGGTGTATTGACTTTCTTACTCCTGCCACACCTCTCATCATCTCTCACAGACTTCCTGCTTTCCTTGAATCTCTTATGCCACTGAAAAACTGATGCTCGATTCATGCAAGATGGTTGAAAAGCAGTCTGAAGCATTCCATACGTTTCTGTGGCATTTTTTTCAAAGTTTAAAACAGAATTTTACTGCATATCGTTCTTCTAAAGTGTCCTCACTTCCAGATTTCATTTTTGAAATTTACCAGCTGTGACAATCAGGCTTTACTAGGGTGTATTCCACTTGCTGCTGTAGCTGTTCATTTGAACCTGAAATCATAAAAATTGGTTCGTCATCTCTTGTGTAACAATGACATACTGAATTTTCAATAGTCTACGACAATTTTAAATGCCCGTTCAAAAAAGTCTGGGAACTTATTGAAGGCACCAAGTATTACTATATATGATTATAAACGAATAATTTGTGGGTGACAATGAATAGTTTCATGTATTGCTAACACTAATACTTTTATTTGCATACAGTTAAGTGGTTTCAATTATTGCTATCAAGCACTAACAGTTTTATTTGTTTTATTTTAAATGGCTTTAAGTATAGTAAATAATTAAACAGTTTTATTTGACCCATCGTTGGGACCCTAATAGGTATAACCACTCCGAGTCAGAGTGAACCTGGGAGTAATGGCAATGAAGGATACTCCACATTCCCTAAAGCTCCAGAACTGGAGCCCATTTGATGGTTTAGTGTCATATCTAGGACATTCGTTTGAGAGGTTGTCTTACCTCTCAGTAGAGATGCCGTCAATCGACCGGGCTCATCTGTGTCGCGTTAACAAAATGTAAAAGCAGATGATGCATGAGTAACAAAAATGAAGGGTAATCAAAAGTTACAAATCTACGATAAGAAACGTTGGTACTAACTAATCTTATCCTAACTTAGATAATCTTTCGTCTTATTTTAGCCAAAAACTTGCCACTCTTTTCAGTCTGAATTGTTTTGATAGTTTCAGTAAGTTTGACGTTTCTCTATGCTGTTTGATAAATATTTCCCTTTTTTGTCCACATCATTTAATAACAGTCTTAATTCTGATGTAAAGAAGAATCAAATATTACATTTTGAATGACTCAGAGAAGCAGAGATTATTTTAGTTAGGACAATTATTGAAAAAAAATAGTCGAATTTGAACTCTAAATTTTACTTGAAAAATAGTTGTCCAAGTTTCTTCGTTTATCTTTAACTTTTTAGATGTTCTTTGTTTAAGGCCGATATTGGATCATTCGCAACAAAATATTAATACATACACATCATATCACATCAGCAGCTGAAAACTATGACATCAGCAGAACTTAGTTATGAGATAATTCTTTAAAAAATTATTCTCTGAAAATTTTAATTTCCCCGAAGCAATTACTTATCCATCAAGAAATCTATATGAATACTCATTCTCTCTTTTTGTACATTTATATTCCATATCCACATTCTAATGTCTGTGTAATGGTTAATGCCGAAAAGCTAGTTTCACAGACCACTGTTAATGAGCTCGATCCTCATTGGGGCATTTTGTTCAATTCAGTTAAGATTTAATTCTCCGAATGATTCAACATACCCACCCATAACTAATTTGATTAATTTCTTTCTTTCAAACAACCAAAAAGT
Source organism: Sepioteuthis lessoniana (assembly GCA_963585895.1). Lineage (NCBI taxonomy): Eukaryota > Metazoa > Mollusca > Cephalopoda > Myopsida > Loliginidae > Sepioteuthis > Sepioteuthis lessoniana. The sequence goes on from OY757928.1 coordinate 75,640,698, forward strand.
ATATGGAAATATAAAATCGGAAAAACAAAAAACATTACGCTGATAGTCTTTTTGTTCAAAAACTATTTTTCGTTGTTTCAGGACTTCATCGTCCGAAATTCCGATTCAAACTATTTCCAAAATATAGAAAATCTGATTTACAGTGCAATTAACATAAATGACACTTCAGAAACTGTCGATATTACGATTGCTTGTTTTAAATGTAAATAGGACCGTCCAGGAGATAGGCATTTTTATATTTTTATTTGATTCTAACCCCAAATGATCTTTTTTCCTTAATTGCGTTTAAATTTTTGAATGTTTGACTGAACAACTTTTTAGACGACTTCAAAATAAGGAAAGTTGATTATACTGAATCCAAATCAGCGAGGTTTGGTAAGAATGTTAAGTGGATTCGCAGAATAAGAGATTTGCATATATATCATGGTCTTTTGCACAGACAGATAATATAATGAATATTCATTAGGTCCATTTCAATACTCCTAAATTTTAACGTATCTTAGCAATGTGCATCATGCGTCACTCTTCAATGTATGACGTAATTGTTTACGTGTCGACTTTGCTTGCCTTTCTAATATAGCAATACATCATTATTCAATGCGCTCCTCAGTTGAATTTGCACTTGGTGATTGGCCTTGTCATAAGATTTTCATATCCTGTCTGACATTTTCCTTCATAGAATCATTACAAGTTAAAGGTCCGAAATGTCTCGTGTAAACTTTGCATATCAAATTGATCAGCAATGTTCAAGCAAAGATGAAACTATTAAAATTGATGTATCAAGATATATGATCATTATCAATAAAGCACTTTCTTATATTAGCCAACGTTCAGGCTAAAGAAATAATAGCTCAAACATAAAATTTTGAATATATATATATATATATATATATATATATATATATATATTGGCATATACTTAAAATTATTATTCTGAAGAATATCTTTAAAATGTACAATTCTAAAATCTGCTCTCAGAGGCATCCAATGTTTTTGTTGTTTTTGTAAATGATATATTTTACTCGAAAAAAAAATCTGAAATCTGAATTATTATCGCATAGCATTAACGCTTAAATCCCTTAAAAACAGAGTATATTATTTTGTAATCTATTACAAGCATGAGGTATTAGGTGAAATGAATTCCATGTTAAAAAAAATGAAGCTACGATTTCAAAGAATGATTTTCAAAGTTTGTCCATCCTCGAAAGTTGGCACGATATATTCTTGCCACGCTTATTTCTCTCATGTAACCTCATACAAGAAGCCATAAAATCGACCATTAGTTTTATTGAAAGGTTAGGTATAAATTAATGACTAAAGTTTGGTTAAAATAAAATATGCTGTTTGTCCTGGAAATTTCGTTCACACAATTTAAGTGAAAAACGAGGAAAGTAAAATAGATTCTGTGGAACGTTGTAAATCATTTATGGTTTCAAAAGTGATAAACTAATTAAGAACCGTTAATAATTACCATTCACGTTAACTTTGTCAATATATCACATCCTCAATACTTGTATAAGAAAATAAAGTTTAAATACGCTACAATCAATCCGTTAATTTTGAAAAAGACAAAAGTTTCATGAGAAAACATTTAAGAGACGTCGAAATCTTTTGCAAATATTTTCTTGAAAAAAGTACAAATATTTACGGGTAGAATCAAAAATTGAAATGAGACTATTTAACTATTAAATTCTTTGCAGGCAAAAGTCTAGATAAGAAAAATGAATTGTAAAGTCAGTTTCCATCAGTGCTCTAAATACCGAAAACCAAATGAAAGCAAGTCGCTACTATACAAGTAAATAAACTTCTAAAATATATGTTCATCAATTTTCACTCATTTTATTTTCTATTTAGGTGGCCTTGATAGCTTTTTCATGTAATATCATCACTTTTAGAGGAATCTTTAGTTCGTCAGTGATTTGAGATCCTAAAACTGGTTAACTTGGAGCAATGCCCTAACTATTTGGAATATTTGAACTTGGTGTTTGGCTATTTCCTTGTTGAGGTTCTTTGCCCAGGAAGGCTATTAATCAAATACCAATTTCAAGACTTGACATGCTTGGCTAAAAGAAGGTGAATGGGATAAAATGTATGAGAAGCAATGAAATCGACCCTTCATTGAATGACAAGCAAGACTTAAAGATTAGTGTGATATAAAATTGCATATATAGTTTGTTCTTAATATTTTATTTGTAATGAATATCTTAGTTGAGGCAGTTTAAGTCCTTTCTATTATATTAAGGCCATTTTTGAGTCAGAAAACGATATAAGGTGAAGTAAAGTGAAATCTCTTCTATAAGAAGCCAGAGTTAATTGCTGTTGGCATTAGTTCAGGTTGCCAAGGAGATGGAAACAGGAAACGCATGCGTTCATGTACTCAGTAATCTTTATCAAAGCTATTATGTGATAAAGAGCAATCAATTTATCGAGTTGAGCACTTTTAACCCGGTACTTTTATTAAATTTCAATATTATTGGAAAACGCCTTGCCCCTTTAGAGTTCTGAAGATCTAATTCAGATTAAGAAGGGAATAAATATTTTTTCTTGTGCAATTTTTTTGTCTGATAGTTTCAATGATTCAGTCTGCAAAATACATAAATTTTGTTGTGGTACATATGAATTATTACAAATACTTCGACAGAAATAAATCTGATAAGAAATAGTGACACTTGTAAGCACGAGTATCAATGTAGAAAAGTCTTTTAGTCTAACAAAATAGACGGGCAGAAAATTGTTAATGACTTTGTATCAAAGTAAGCTTTGTAAATAACTTGCAAAAGAGAATGGATTCTATTTCTCTATTTTGAATGTTTGCTTCTTCATGAATTGATGAAACAAATTTAATGAAAACTTTTTCCATTTGACTAATTTTCTGATTCTTTTAAATATTCTTCTTTTTTTCATTATACTTAATGCGACAATAAGTTAATTTTATTTTTGTGATCTTCGATAAAAGACGAGGAACAACTAATTAAAAATTATTGTACTTACTACGAAATTCCAAAGTGTCTAATACAAAAATTTGTAGCTCTACTTGAAATCATTTGGCCAATTATTCAGGACGAACCAACAAATTCTTTTCCATTATTCATATTCATAGATTTAGGTGAACTATTCTGTTTGTCAGATTCGCCTTTTTCTTTCCCGATCATTCTTTTTCCTCATTTTTAATATCCAACATAACATCTCAATACTTGTTTAAACAAATTACAGGCAGAAAAATGCAAATGTTGGTGTAGCCAAATTTTCCCGCCTCACTTGAAATATTTGTAAAATGAAACAAGTGATATTGTAGTGGTAAAATGAATGGAGAAAAAAATAAAACTTTGCCTTTGCAGTCAGTATTAACGGTGATAATCGTTAATTTATGATCACCTAAAAGTATTCAATAAATGTAATCATTAGAGTGAATGAAAGTTTTAATGTATCTATCTTGTAAATCCCTTTTATGATATCTAGGCTTACTTAAGCAGCTTATTAAGAAGATGAAAAAGATAAATATTGATCTCAATAAATATGAAAAAGATGAAATATTAATATCAATAAATATGGTGAAAAGTAAAATTATTCTAATCAGTTTTATTGTTCTTTAGTTTGTGGATTGTTTTAATTGAAGATAACATTTTAAGATCGACCTTTGGGATAGATATTTATATTGAATGTGATTAAAAGAGACAATGACGAAATATTCTCTGTGACTGTTAAATATTGCCAAGAAAACGTAGATCCAATTATCTATGCGAATCACCATTTTGAACGTCGAAATGACAATAGCATTTGAAATAAATAAATATTTGTTAATTAAATTAGATATTTTTCTGCTTTAAAAATGTATTATTAATAAAAGTAAAGAAAAGGACGAAAAAAAAAAAAAGAGAAAAAGATTAGCATAATGGAAAGACATTTCACAAGATAGGATAAAATTTAATTCATACATTTTTATTTATTAAATAAACATAAATACGTTGGATTAATTTAAGCAAGCATTAAATGAAAGTTCAAATTCATATTTCGATTCTCATTTTAATATCATTTAAATCCATACTTAAAAAATGAAATTAGAATAAAATTTTATATTTAAGTACTTCCCTGATAAAAGAAAGACACATTCCTTTTTCAGTGTTTGATATAAATATTTATATCCCCTGTAACCATTCATATCAACGTTGTTTGCGTTCAAAAAATATCTAAACAAATAATAGGCACAAATGAAATGAAAATTCTGCTGTGATTGTCTAATTTCAGTTACGATTATAATTTTTATTTTTCTTATTTGATAATCATCACGTACAGTTATGCATTGTGTTATGTACAGTTTATGCAGTATGTTATCATTTGAGAATTTGGTTGCTTTTTTGATATCCTGAATTAAGTATATAATGAAGATGCTGATAATTCTAATATGCATGAAGCATAATTAATTTAACAAAATATATTTGGGATGATATAAATTAGATAAAACTTAGCAAATATTTATTTTGAAAAAAAAAAACCCTCAAAGATTACAATCAATCGATAATTGAGCAAGTTCTATTCATTTATTTTACCGTAAATAAGATCATTTGTACGTCTTTGTTAAAGAGAAGTTCATTAAAATCATTATATTAATAATGAAATGTAAAGTAATAAATGCGTTTATTTATGCCATTTGTTCCCCAAATATCCTAGAAATATGTGCATCTAATATCAATTTAAAGTGTTTCAGCATAAAATCTAAAAATTTAATCCTATACATTATCAATAAATCATGAGTGCATGCACACCCACTTCATTCTTACAGAATTGAAAATAAGAAAAGAAAACAACTTATTTTTCGTTTCGTTCGTCTCTCCTTTTCTCTTCCTCTCCCCCATCTCTCTCTCATGTATATATATATATATATATATATATATATATATATATATATATATATATATATATATATATATATATATATATATATATTGCCTTGAATAGAAGTTGATTAGTTTTTGCAATCAATTAGACCAAAGTTTGTAGAGATCATTGGTAGAATATTTTCAACAACTGATTAAAATTTTCAAAGTGGAGTTGAAGATAAAGGATAGACGAAGATTAAATTCCAACTAATAATCAAACCAATGATTCGCTGATAACCTCAAATAGATAAAGTCAGTCTTTTAACTTGCTATAGATTTTATTGATCTGCCTTTGGGCGGCAAGTCATGATTGATCTAAAGACTGAAAAATTATGATTCACATCAGAATGATGCATCGAAATAATTGCAATGAACTTTTTCTATTGTTCTTTTCTTTTATTCATCTCGAATGGTAAAGTTATTTCGTTCTGAATTTAATCATTCGTTTTTATCGTGAAGTGAATGCGAACAGAATGAAATTTTCTCTCTCTTACCAGTCACGATCGATTTTGTTTTATCACTCGGGGCACACGCTACCCAAGGGCAATACTTAATAAAAATGTCCCTGCGTAATTTAGGCCTGGGAAAGTTCTTGTTCAGGACATATGTGCTATTTTTTGGAGACAAAGAAGAATTTATTATTGACAAGATTGAAAAGGAAGATTAAAGAAATGTTCTATAAAAATAGCTACAAACCTAAATATTGTTGTAGTCTCTCTACATTAATTGGTGGATCTCTATTTACTGGTTGATTTCAATTATTCCTAAGATATATATTTTTATTAGGATTAAACTAAAAATTTCAGAAGAGAAATAATAGTAAAAAAAATAAAACAAACAAACTTGCTCCACTTCATGGTCAAGATTGTTAACTATTTCTTAATCGCACCAGTTTTCTCTTAAAAAACTTGAATTTGCTGGTTTTTCAAATCTTCTGTTTTTCCACTTGGAAGATTTATGCGATACAACCTTCCTTATAGCGATTTCGCTTCACCTTTGTTTTGACAATGAACTCAACTAATTGTGTAGCTACCTAAAACATTTTTGGTGATTAGAATGAGGTTTATATACAAGGTAAAAAGACAAATATTTGCAAAACATAAACACAAAATATGCCATACATGATGATAATGGACTGTTAATTCCAGAAAAAATTGATGATTTAGTTGGTTTCTTTAAAATTTACTGTTGTTGATAGTTTTTACATGATTGGTATAATGGTTAAAGTGTTTGCCAATGGCCCAGGAGAACTGGGTTCAATCCCCGGTCAAGTCATATTAAAGACTCAAAGAATGGTACATGATGCTTCCTTGCTTAACATTCAACATTATAAGGTACGGATCAAGGGTAAAGTGGGTCAACCCTGAGAAAGGAGTAGCGCCCTTCCATACACCTTGGTGTAGTAGCTATCGAAAAGAGAGCCTTCGGGTCAATCTCGACTACGGTCACCAACTTTACTTACATGAAACTCAATTCTAAGAATTAAAATATTGAATGTTAAATTCTCGAATACTGATTCATTAAAACCATTTACTTTCTTCTCAACGAGACAGATATACCTGATTTATATTTAGGCAATATATATTTTTCTTCGTGGTAAAACTTAATGTTGATAGCTATTTACTGAGTCTAGTTTAGCACAAGCCTATTGTACCAGAATTGAACCACTTTACATTAATCAAATGGTTTGCAAGGTAACTATACTAACAATTAATCTTCAGCAGGAATCCCAAATTTAGTATTAATCGAATTTATATTCAATTAATCGTCCTGTAGAGTGGCCAAATTATTTCGGAATAAATCCTTTGTTGTTTTGAGACAGTTTTTAATTATGTTTCCAAATGAAATAATAGGTTAACAATTATCTTGCAGGTTTTTATTTAAAAAAATGACAAATCAATTGTATTATACAATTTTCTTTATAAGTGATTTACCATCATGCGTTTGTAAACTGTTATTTTATTCGATATTTATAAAATAGACAGCCATTCAATTTGGTTATAAAAAGGCTCGTAGCCAAACACTTCAATGCACCAACAAAAATGTAAAGATCAATGCTGGTTCAAGTAACGGCAAAACAGGGAGTAACCCAGGACACCAAAGTACTAAGGACAGCCTGTCTTGAATAGTAGAACAGTTCAATGAGCCAATTTGTGAACGTTCATTACTATCACATTGAATTTGATTGCATAACTTTTATGCAACATGATGCACGATTTTGTTTGTTATTGTTTAGTGTTTGTAATAAAAACATAAAGATAATAATAATTTTTCAGTAATATTAATATCTATGAATGTAAATAGTTGAATATTTGATATGAAATGAATTAATCGAATTATCATGCAGGTTTTTATTTAAAAAAAATGACTAATCAATCGTATTTTACAATTTTCTTTATAAGTGAGTTTTTATGCCTTACTACCAGCAATTATAGAGCATATTGAGTTATCAAGCTTTTGTCGGGCAAACCAGTCTAGGAGAGCGATTTAAAATCTCTACCTGGATTATCTGGTGAGGAGGGTGGGCTTATACAGAGCAGGAATAAACAAAATCAAGACGGAAGAACCTCTCTAGATTAATTACCAGCCAGCGACTCTTCTCAAAGATTGTTGTGGAGTGTATTTTTAACGCCTTGAAAAGTCAAGCAGCCTAAACAAGTTAGACAGACTTATTTTTCTAACTGTTATACATAAATAAATAGATAACTAAATCAATGCTATATTTTAAATGGTGCGAAGTTCAACTTATCTGGGGCGCCTAGAAATCGAGGCACCGTGACTTTCATTGTTTTTATTATTTCGTCATAATCTGGTCTGAATAAAATGTCAGAAATATAAAGACAAAATTGAAAACAATAAACTATAAAAGACATTGTAGAAAACATTATTCGAGATGGTCTGAAGGAAATCATTATGTCTCACGAATAATAATCAGTTTCTTCATTCTTTATTTGAATCCAATCTTGATTTAAAAAAAGACTTGGGATTGAATTTCTTTATTCTCTTAATTTTTGTTGTAAAAAAAAAGAAAGGGAATTTAACTGAATTTTTTGGTATGAGCAGGAAACGATAATACTGTAATTTTAATGTGTAAAGAATGATTTTAAAAATGAAATCACAAATAATAAAAGATTGTGAGTTGGATGAATTGAATCAATTGATATATTAACTTTTGGAATCGGTAATCATTTAGGTTTATGTGTTTAAATGAAAACGCAATTGTAGTTGCAATTGTCATTAAAACTTGTTAGATTTAATAAAATGATTTTCACATACGTATACATATACATAGTAATTTTCTCCTCCCCCCATGTGTGTGTGTGTGTGTGTGTGTGTGTGTGTTTAAATATATTCTATATATTGAACACAGTTAATTGGGAGGAAATCCTTCTTTGATGCATGCTTCATAAAAGGTTTTAGTGAGTTTTTCTTGTATCCATGCAAGAAAAACCCTTCGGGACAATGTATATATAAGAATTGTATAAAAGATTGTAAATTCCAAGCGCTTTTGGCCATTTTCAGGTAATGTTTGGAGAGAATGTCATATCAACGTGTTGTTTGTTGTCTTGGAATTTTTAACATCATGCGGGAGAATTGTGCATTTGATACTAAGGTCAAAGAAGTTTTATTTGCCGAGCACATTATGGTCATGTTCATTAGAGATTAAGAGTAGTTTTCTTGCTTTCATAATTAATGCTTCCGATATTTTTAATCTATATTATTTGTATAATGTCAACATGTAAATTTATTACAGGAAACGGCAGTTTTCTATGTTGTTTTGGGGTATTTCGCATGGTCTAAGATATGAGAGATTAGCCTTTTTGTTAATATCCATGTAATCTCTATTGGTGTAGTCCGTTTTTGTGAAAACAATTTTAATTTGACTGTTGATAACATTACCAAGAAGTCTGTTCTTAATAAATAATAACAATAGAAATCTATTGCAATCAGCTTCGGCGGTACATATACTAAATGGGATGAATACAAGAAAAAAATCATTAAACAGTACATCTCCCCGGATGAACGCTTAACAAATAATTTTTTATAAAAATAAAAGCTGCCAATCTCAATATTAATCACAAAAATTTAAAGTTAACACGACCAAAATTATTTATGAATTTACTTGCCTCGACAGAAACTACATTTCTGCTAAAAACCCAATAATAAACAACGGTGTTGGACTCACTACAATTATCTTATCCCGAAGATTGGCATCTTATCTCTCATCAGATCAAGTGCCATACAAAATCCCATGAGCCAACATAGAAAACTACGATTTCTTATGAAGAACATAGCTGTTGACAATGTACAAATAACGTAAATATCCAACGGCAAAAACAAACTGAAAATATCAAAAGCATTATAATAAAAGCCAGGAAACCCATTTTCACATAATGTCTTTTGAACGTGGTCATAATATTTTGGCTGTGTTTGATAATTAAAAATCATTTATAATAAGTATCAAATGCACTCTTATACCACATCAACATGGAAAATTGAAATACAATAAACATGTCTATATAATTTCTTACAAAACTCCTTGAAAATAGCAAATAGATGAGCCGTATGTGTTTGAAATTAGCAATAATTCGGACAATTCTTTCAAAGGCTTTGTTCCCAAAAGACTTCACTTATTTGTACACAAAAAACTAAATAAAACCTTACCAATCGTCTTCACACACACACACACACACACACACACACACACACACACACACACACACACACACACACACACACACACACACACACACACACACAATTTTACAGTATCATTTTATTATTTACTCACTAGAGTTCTTCACATCAGCGTAAGTTGATGGTATTTCACTGGAGATTGAGTGACAGCAAGTCTCCTCAAGTCTCCAGGACTCTTCTCAGTATTCTGGCCGTTTTCAATAATGCTGTTGTTTGGATGGTCTCCCCTCGGTCGCCAACTTCCAAATCTTCCAGGCCCTTTAATAATCCTTTAGTTACCGTATCAAAGGCACCAATCACAATTGGTATAATTGTCACCTTCATGTTCCATATTTTTTTCAGTTCTTTAGCAAGCTCAAGGTACTTATCTCTCTTTTCACATTCTTTTAGTTTTATTCTATGGTCTGCCGGGACAGCAAAGTCGACAATTTTGCAGATTTTCTTTTTCTGGTCTTCGGGCCGAGATTCGGTGATCAGTTTGTATATCAAAGTCCCACAGGAGTTTGTGAGTGTCATTTTCTAGGACAATTTCTGGGTTGTGCATATACCATTTGTTGACATGGTCAAATTTGAATTTCCTGCACATTTCCCAGTGGATCACCTTGCCCACCCAGTCATGTCTAGCCTTGTACTCCTTCTGTGCCAATTTGCTGCATTCGCTTATGTCATTGATGGTTTCCTCTCTGTCACCGCATAGTCTGCACTTGCTATTTATCTATCCTCGCTTTGATATGATTGATTCTTATGGCGCTCTTTTGTGCTGATATTAGGAGAGATTCTGTTTCTCTCTTAAAGGGTGGTCTTCACACTGTTCATAATTCTTTTTAGATTTTCTAGATTTGTCTGTTGTTCTTGTGATAGTGTTTCTGTTGGATTACTTGGTACTGTGGCGTATTCATTTTCAATAGTTGGCAGTCAATTTCTGATATGTTGTTTTTGGTTGGTGCCACTTGATGTGTTTGGAATTTTATTGTCTTGCGTTTGTGTTTTTGGTGTATTTCTAGTATTTCAAGGTCAGATAACCATCCTTTTTTTTATTATTTTTAACTCGATCGGTAAGCCTTTGGCTTGTAGTCTGAAGACTTGCATATTCTTGCCAGATCTCTATCATTCTTTTCCTATGGCCTCTTTATGAAGGGTTGCTCCTAAAATAGTAGTGTAGTGCAAGATGATTGTCTTCCCTGGTCCATGTTTTGCGTTTTGGTCTTTAATTGTTCTGGTTGCTAATATCGTCATTCATATACCTGAAAAAAGAGTAGCCAACTTTTGCAGGATGACGATCGGATCTCCCATGTTGGCTCTCAGGAGAACATCTGTCGGTCATGACACCTAAGCCTGTTGCCTGGGTCCCGCGTTTTGTAATATTGAAATTGGACATTTTTATCATGGGTGGTATATTGTGGTTATACCAGACCCAGGGGTTGTTTTTGATCTGCGCATCTAACACAGATGTGACCACGAACAATCATATTGACTGTTCATAAACAGCGGGTCACAAAATTCTGGAAGTAAATCTAATTTGAAATAAGTGGGAGTGTTTGAAGGGCTGAGAAAGATTCTACATTATTCTATGCTAAACTTTTGAGTTTGGCATGATGGTGAATTTTTGTTATATTTTAACTAAAGAGCTTTGACTAATCAACTAAACGTTTTTGCCAGATGCAATTATCTCGAGCTAACTGAAGAATTGTTTAAATTTTTCGCGCCAAACTCAAAAATTTGGCATAGAATAATGTAGAATCTTTCTCAGCCCTTCAAACACTAGGAATAACTAAGAATACTGACAAAAGCTTAACATTTCGAAGTGATAAATTATGTTATGATTCTAATCAGATTGTTATTCTTTGAATAATTGAACAGTTCTTTCAATTCTTTGAAAATAGTTAAAACTTTGGTTATAAAAGTTGTGGAAATTTGATAAAAAAAAACTTTTTAAATTTATTTTTAAACAAATCTACAATAATGGAATAATGAGTGGGAAATGATCAATGAGTGCCGGTTGTTTAGCATGAATCAGTGAGAAATGGTCAATGATGCCGGTTGTTTAGCATGAATCAGTGGGAAATGATCAATGAGTGCCGGTTGTTTAGCATAAATGAATATCAGACTGAAAAAGAAAATGCCATATTTGGGTTGTAATGATGATAATTATGTTAACAGTTTTAATTTATACTGCAATTTAGTTTTTGGTAATCGAGACTGAGTAAATGGAAGTGGCTTTTGACAATTGATGTAAAGGTAATTTGTGGAAAATATTTTACTTGTTTCCAACACTTTGAAAAAAATTGGAAATCATTAAAAATTTTCAGTGTGTTTTGGAAAATCAAATTTTTTGAGTGCTTTAAAATGTTAACATTAACTGCTTATATATTTACAATCCCCATCATCAAAACAAGAAATATTTCTTACAAGTTAGAAGTAGATTATTTGTGCCAAGAGGATTATGAGGATTAAGCTCTTTCATCCTCTCTTTCCAAAATCCGTAAAACATTTTCGGCATTCATCATGCTTATGAGTATTTTGCTTTCAAAGTTTTCTAAATGAATCGAAGTCGGAAAGTATGAGAGATGAGGCCAAGTTTTGTAGCTTTGCTACATCACTGAGTTTTTGCAAAGTTCTTAAAACACATTGAGGTCGAATAAAACTGATTCTTTTCAGTTGATTATCGCTTATCTTTGTCCCTCAAAACGTATAACTCCTCGAATTTTTGCCATTGCGCATTTGTGACTATATCCCGAGCCTTCAGAAAACAACAACAACAACAACAACAACAACAAAAGAACAAAACAAAAATAAAACAAAAAAAACAAAAACAAGACCCCCACCAAACTAGTTGACATAGCAATTTGTGACCAACATACAACAAATATAATTATTTGTATATATCTTTTATTTAAGCAAATGTTTCAGTGCATTATCATAGTCAGTCCATTTCTGCTGGTCATTTTCAGTTGCATGTATTTTTCAGTAAAGTTTATTATTCAGCTAAAACAAATGGCTTGTTTTTGCCTTGTGAAAGTGTTGTATACTTCTCTCATAGACAATAATTTGGGGTTGGCAATAATAATAATAATACAGGTACAGATACGGGCGATTCTCTCGTTTCAGATACGAACGGGTTTATTCATTTTTGGCTTCGGTCCATGGTGACACGTGGAGAGAGAGGCACGATTCTTAAAAGCCTATGCAAACCATACTATGCTGACTCCACCCCAATGCACCGCTCATCTTGTGATGTTTAAGATCTCAATTCATCTCTCTCGGTCGAGATCCGGAAGACTCAACCTCACCCTTAACGGTAGGAAAACTACATGCCTCAACGGTCGAATACTCAACTGACGTCTTTTCAAAATCTTTAAATTCTCTGGACCATCTCTTATGAGCATGACGTCATCCACACTCCAGCCTCATTTCCTGTCTGGGGGTTTATTATGACAACTGGTGATTGTCATATCCTTTGCGCACGAGCGTAAAACTGCACCAAGTGACAATGCACCTGAACTTAAGAGACCCGAATAGTTCAAAGCCCAACCAAACTGAATGATAAAATATAATAAACGAAAAATGATTAATATAAAAAATCATTCCTTAATCATATAACGAAAGGGACATTAATTTCATTTCTCGATGATATTTTTGTTTCTAAATTTTTCCCATCTATCATTTTTCCAGTCAGTTTTAGATATTCTGAAATCTAAACTTCCACTATCTGGTACATTTCACAATTTTTTTATCCGTTTATACCACATTACAAAGATACAAGGTAAATTCTTCGTCGTTGATCTAAATGAAATTTTAGAAATCATCGACGCGTCATTAGTTTTTTAAACGATTTGTTTAAAATTGAAACTCGTACCAAAAAGTACTATCTCAGGTCCCTAAGAGTTGTTAGATTTATATATAAATTTCATGCGCTAAACACAATAAGTAAAGTAAAGTTAGCGACCATAGTCGAGGGTGACCCGAAGGCTCCCTTTTCGATAGCTACTACACCAAGGTGTAGGGGAGGGCGCTACTCCATTCCCAGGATTGCTCCACTTTACCCTTGAACCGTACCTTATAATGCTGAGTGTTAAGCAAGGTGGTATCAAGTTCCATTTTTAAAGTCTTTGGTATGACTCGACCTGGGATTGAACCCAGGTCTCCCGGGCCATTGGCGAACACTCTAACCGCTGGGCCAATGTCCCGGACGAGGGGTATATTATTTGAAAAAAGCAAAATAATGGTCAATAGCAAAAAAATGTTGAATTACGCAAAATATTTGTTTTGAGGTTATTCAAAATAGTGGCAAATCAAACTGAGGTTTTCAGGTCTGTCATCAATTTTTTGGTTGCTGAGAAGTGCAACAAGAATGTGTAATGTGTATGCAGAAGCATGTTTTAGTTAAACATATTTACAAATGTGTTTCATTGTGTTCGTCTCAGAGCCTTAATCGAAAAGATAGTCTGCTGAGTTAACCCCCCACCCCCCAAAATCCCTCTAGATTACCGGTAAAGAAAAAGTTACGGGCGCAGTGGTTGATAAAGAAGGTCATGATACGGAAGGACCAATCAGTATTGATTTTCTTGAAAAAAGTGTAACTGCAAACAATGCTTAGGGAAAATCCGCTGTGTTTATTGAATCATCTTCATTTAACAATTATTAGGAGATTATATGTAATCGTGTTTCAGGTTTAATTTCAATGACAGTTAAACATTTAAATTATTGACGAAACAATTAAAAAAATAAAAAGTACGACTTTAGTGAATAGTTAATATTTTCAGACATTAACAAAATCACAAGGATAGATTTTATTTCGTATTACAAAAATGTTGTAACAAAAGTCAGCCATGATTTTTAGGGCAATCGAATATTGCCCTAAAACATTTCCTGAGCTTTTTTCATTTTTTTGGTTTTGAAATTGGTGAGTAATTTTTTAAGATGCTGAAGTTGAAGAAAAAAACAACAAAAAACAAATAAGTAAGAAAAACTACGAAAAAAATCTTCAAAGTGAAAATATCAAAATTTTTTAAAGATTTGCGTAAAACGTTTAAAAAAATTGAAACTAATGAGAATTATGTCTACAAAACGAACAAGGATAAAAAATCAAAATATAGATTGAACACATGCGTACACATAGACACATTCACACATTCTCTCTCTCTCTCTCTTACTCTCTCTCTATCACACACACACACACACACACACACACACACACACACACACACACACACACACACACACATATATATATATATATATATATATATATATATATATATATATATATATATATATATATATATATATGTATATATAAAGTGATGAAATAAAACAAATGAAGTGAAGTCATAAAGAAATTGTAGTTTTATTTACTTAAAAATTCCCCCAAATAAAAAAGTAAGTGTTGTTAAATTATTAGGTAGGCGAAATTTCAATTACTCAGGATAATGACATGTCTTGTGAGCAAGAAAAAGAGCGTTTTTATGCTTCGGCTGATAAGCGAAATGTGAAAGACAAACAGGGAGTCTCTTTCTCTCTCTCTCTCTCTCTCTCTCTCTCTCACTCTCTCTCTCTCTCTCTCACACACACACACACACACACACACACACACATATATATATATATATATAGGAAGAGGGAAAGGATGTAAGGGGATCTGGTGACGCAGAAAAATGGAAGTTCAAACATGAGCTATTAACATGCGTAAACGATGCCTGGTCTCATTGACAATAATTTATGTCATATATTGTTTTCTCGCATTCGCTATTGCCATATGTTTTGTGCTCTCTTACAGATGTTACAACTGTCTCTATGACTATACATTTCTTTAGCCATCTACATTATGTATGTAAGTTTTAACTAGAATTTGAGATACAGATTCGTTAAAGTAATTTGGAAGAAGTTTATTGATATTTGGAGTAAATAACGACATAATATATGCATTGATAATGTTTGACAGATGCTTGTTGCATGATAACTGAATAAAATCAGAACTATTTGTTGAATAAGAAGCAAAATGTCGAAAGAACTTAATGTTTCACAAAATAAGAACCTATCAAATTGAACATTTCGGTAACAGAAGATTAAATAATTCAACATTAATTTATAGGAAAAGAAATGAGAAAACACATGAATATTGATTCTAAGATATAATATAAGAATATACGAAGCACACAAACACTTCTTGATTTCAAAATTATACATTGGTTTTAGCAAATTCCAACACCCATATTTTTGAACTAATACCCTTTGAAAGGTATGGGCCCTATTATCCTCCACTGCTATGTGTTAAATAGTACCACTAAAGTTCTTTTCCAAAGATGGCATTGACATTAAATAACCCACCAAAGTTGATTGGATATTAAACAAAGAGACCAAAAGCAGATGCGTATAGGGGATTCGTTAGTGATGTAATTATCCAGGTATCCTTGGGAATTTCAACATTTTATGCCCTTCCCAGGGGTAACCTAATCAGGACTGATTGGATCCGAATTCTCCGTCCAGCAGCTAATATTTACTGTCTTAGCCTCCATTTTTACATTTGCTGAAAATTATTGCTGCCTTATGGTTCATAACAGTACCGACCAATGGCGTTTGAGTTCTGTCAAACTGCTTTCTTTAAAAAGTATTCTAATCATTCAGGGTTTTCGAACAATTGTGTCTTCGGGTATTTCTTGTGGAACTCAGGAGCCCACATGGAACTTCGAACCGCATCATTTATTTAATCCACGGGTTCATTTACTCTGATTCCGTTAACCATAAGTGTGAAGTTGTCCTGTATTGTTACTCACCTGCAGTTAGGATTGAATCTGCAACCTCCAGATGATTGTCTCTTTAAAGCTTAGAGAATCAACGCCTTTAACCACTACACTATCAGTCCTGCCGGACACCAGAAGAAGGCCGGTGGACATATCGGCCGAAACGTTGTGAATATAACAATAAAGGTGAAGACAATATTCCGAAAATCCTGAATAATAAAAATCATTAAGCTTCCTTACAGAAATTCAGTCAACTAAAAAGAATGTTATTTGTCAATTTGAGTTGTATCTTTTCTTTATCTGGATCAATCAACTTTTGATCTTGTCAGGTTGTTTTCTTGTTAAGCGGGAATCTATTTTGATTCGGTCAAACTTATCCGTTCAGATACGAAAAAATATAATAATATTAAGGAAACCCGAATTTAATTTATAAATTAGTTAAGTTTTAATTTATAAATTATCAGCTAAGTAATCGAAAGATTATTTTCCACCCATTTCAACTAAAAATCATTCTAATTAATTTTACTCGTCATTATTGTCATTTATAAGTCATGACTATATAGCAATTAATTTTGATTTGATATAATAAAAACAGAACTAACCCCTCCCCCGCCAAAAAAAAACAAAACTTGAACGGTCAAAAGAAAAAAGAACAACAGTGTTTAATTTACAGACACTATATCAATTGGGCACCTCTGTTGGTGTAATGGTTAGCAAGCAAGACTAGCAAACCTACACGAGTGAATTCGAGTCTCATTGGGTGCCTCATTCATTCGGCCTTGTGCCACATCGAAGCAAAGAGCTTCGTAACTTACTACAGACACTATATCAATTAACGTATTCCAGTAAGCTGTGATGTTATGACTACTTGAAATCGAAGAACGTTTTTCTGCTTGACGTTTTTGTAACAAAAATTTACCACGTCTTTGTTGTTATGGTAAACACGACACTTGTTCAATTCGCGTAGCTCCAGGTGTGAAATAATTATTCAATGTGTGTGTGTGTGTGTGTGTGTGTGTGTGTGTGTGTGGTATTGCATTTTATTAATGTAGATTCTAAATGAGGTTATCAAAAATTAATTTTTCAGATAATCAATGTATTTCGATTTTCATTTATTTAAAAAATTTGAATAAAATTCAAATAAAAATGTAAATCGAAGAGCATTGATTTACATAGTGTGTAATGACAATAATGTCTATGAAGGAATCAATTCAGGCAAAACCAATACTTTATTTTGTACAACGGAACATGCGAATAACTTTATAAATGTTTATTTTTGCTGTAGTAAGACACCTGTTCAGTATAAATTATTTGATGAGCAGAAATAGCGACTATTCTGTTATGAAATTATCCCATATAAGTCACAATTCCCGATAATATAACAGTCAGACAGTCAGCCTACGAACACAGATAGCAGATAAATGTCATAAGTCATAACACTATTTATTGAGCTCACTTTATTCTATTCGGTACAACACTTCGCCTTTGTGCGGTCCAGATTTAGAATTTATCATTTCTATTAAACAGGGAACATATTTACGCGTTTTATTGTTTCATTCAAAACCCAATCAAAGGTTTTGGCAGAAGAAAGAGAAGAGAACTATCTTACTTGTCTGTTCTGCAAGTTACAATACTCGGCACATAAACTGTGGTCATACAGAAGAAAATCGAATGTCTTGTCACTTAATTCTCATACGATAACATGGCCAACCAGCACAAGTGGCTGTTTGAATGTGCATGAATCCGTTGCATGGACAATATTATTTGCATAGTTAAGTGGTCATTTCGTTTGTGTTAAATCAGTCAGATAAGACAGTCAGAAGCAAATGTAGTTAATGCAGAAAAAGAAACAACAAATTCACGCTTTTCTTAATCTCAATTTGATAATGAATTCTTAATGGAGATAAAGAAAGAAATATAAAAAGACTCAAGTCAATATGTACATATATGCAAATAGAAATATGTATAGCATACAAGGGTTTGAAAGTCTATCTGGAATGTATGGATACATTTATGGTATGTGATTGAAAGTATGCGTACTTTTATGTACTCAGACAGTTTTTTCTGGGTTTTATTCTCAATCAATACCTTCACAACTAATCAGATTTTTTTCGTGAAAAGGAGTATAAATCATACAAGTAAAATTCGAAAATTCTGAAAATAAGTCAAAGTAATCCATAAAACTTTTAATTAATATACTTTTGTTGATTAGAGTAAAAAAAGAACAAAACACTATATATATATGTATATATATATATATGGTTTAAACTTAATATAATGAGTATCAAAATTTAATACGTTTGGATCTGATTTTTTTACACACACACACACACACACACACACACACACACACACACACACACACACACACACACACACACACACACACACGTATATATATATATATATATATATATATATATATATATATTTGATTAAACAATAATCACATTTTTTGTATACATATTTTTGTATTTATCCTTTCGAGTTGTCGTATCGATTTTATGATATCCGACGGGAATTGGTTAATCAAAAAGAAATTATTAATAACCTATTAACCAGTGCAAAAATAATCTCCTCCAAAACAAAATTTTACAAAGAATCAAAAAGCATAAAACAAACTCTCATCCATAATGGTTCCTTATTGATGAACAAATTAAACGTACAATTAAAAATTTTAGCCAACAAAATAAACATTGTAACACAATAATGAAGCATTTACCAAACCTTTTTTTACCGAAGCTAAATGCACTACAATAATAAATTAAATGAAAATATTTTTAAAATGTTGATTCAAAGAAACATACTCCGCACTGATCCACATAAAAATAAAAAAAACAAATATATGCTATCATAAAATTAAAACTTCCAATTTAGTTATTAATAATAATTCCTCCCTCTCGATTGGAGTTTTTCAAAAAAACAAACATTATATATTAATTCAAATGACTCACTATGCAACTCTGATACCAATTCAATAGCCCAACATCGAAAAAACACATTTCTGTCCGACAACTGAATTTCGAAAAATTCTAACCAAAAACACAACAATATTAGAGCAACAAAATAACAAACAAAAAAATGCATATTTTCGGAGTGCTTCACATTAGAAGCAAACATCCTAAACTCAATAGAATTAATTTTGAATCCAATGCTAATGTACTTAAATATCTTTAGTTGCTGCTGCTATTTATAGAATCAAATTTTAAAATGAATTCTACAACAATTCACCAGTATAAACAATAAACCCTCAATTCTTACACAGTAATAATGTACATGCAAAGGTTATATCGCTTTTATAATATGCGCGCATCCTGATGATGGCCCCAGATCGGACAAAGTACTTGAGAACCAATTAATTATCGAAGGTTTATTAACCAGTTCCAACCGGTTATGATAAAATCGATACGACAACATGAAAGGATAAATACAAAAACATGTAGAATAAAATGTCTATATTGTTTAATCAAATATGTATTAATGAAGAAATGCTGCCCAAATACACCACTATATATATATATATATATATATATATATATATATATATATGTATATATAGCAATAATATTCTCCGCCGAAATAGATTTATTATGACGACTTAACCGAGTTTGAGTCTCCATTTAATTGTACTATATATATATATATATATATATATATATATATATATATATATATATATATATATAACAAAAAAAATGTCATGGTGCATTCAAATCCCGCAAACACTTTGGAAAGGTACCAAATTTAGTGTTTGATTTTTACTGATTATATATTCAATAATTAAAAATCAATCATTTTGTGCAACTTTTCACTGTTATTTATAAGTAATTATAAAAAAAAGAAAATTCTTCAGTTCTTTTTAAGATGTTTAAAGATCACACGGATTACTTTGGCGAAATTTGAATTTAATACTTTTTCGGAAATTATTCTTTTGTAATTTCATACAAATTGTAAAAAAATAATCTTAATTTTTAATTTTTGGCAGAATTGAAATAAATCATGAAAATGTTTTAAAGCAAAGGATACCTTTTTAAAAAATACTGTTTTAAATGCAAATGTAGATAAACAAATAAATAAAAATAAATTGCAATACGAAAAAAATTACTTTTTTCAAAATTCTTAGCTTCTTTTTATTTAACCTATCAATGATGTTACATTTTTAGATAGAAAAAATAACAAAAATTAAACAAAAACATTGTTTATCGATATCTAAACAATTGAATTATTAAGTAAATACTTCCCCTTTAAATAAAATATATCAATTTTTAATGAGTGTAATACAAAAACGTTTTAAAAGAAGAAATAATCTTTTTATAGAATAAATAAATTCTTATCATTTGAATTAATACGCAAAAATTTCAAACTAATAATGACAATTTTTAATCCATTGCTTCTTTTTATTGTAACATTTTTTATAGAATAAAAAAGAAAATAATCAAACAAATACATTTTCATTTCTGTGACTCAACTGGCAATTAAGAACTGAATTTAAATTGTTATCATATTTAGAAAAAAATCCTTAGTGAAATAAAATTGTAATAATATTTCAAACCTTTCTCTTGATTAATACTAGATTTTTTAAAATAATGCATTAAATTAAAAACAATGAATATAGTAATGTGTGAATTTTTAGATTCTTTTATCGTTACAATTTTAGAGGGTAAATAAGAATTTGAATAAAATTATGCCGCTTTTTTGAAAATCATTATCTAAAAAATTATTCTTTGACGGAACACTCACTGTAAAAAATGAAAATTTGTGAAAATGTTTTTAATATTTCACCAGAATAGGGTAACATATTTTTATGTATTATTTTAAATATAAACTAAAAAAGAATTAAAAAAAAAGAAAAAAATAATAAAATAAAAGAATTTTCATTTGAATTAATTGGCGAAATCTTTCAGCTACGAAGAAGGACACATAAAAATCCTTTGCTTCATCTTATCTTCCTTCTTTCTATCTCATACACTGCTGTTCGTAAAATACTTTTAGTCCGGTCATGGGACGGTTACTTTTGTACTCAGATAAACTATTGTTTATGAATGAATGAAATGAGAATATTGCTAATATTAATAATAATAATAATAATAAACATTAATTTTTTGTTACTCGTAAAATCTTTTGGTTAACAGTTGTATTTAAAAGAAGACTTGTTAATTACTAAAATTATTTTCAGCTAAACTATTTCGAAGTCACGAAATAGATTTGTTTATATTTAACGCCTCAATTTCTCTATAGCTCATCTATGACTTCTCTTAAACTAAGGAAATACGTACCAGATGTAGCCTGAAAGCATTAAGGAAGAACAGTTAAATACCTGGGCTGTACACGTCATTAGATATTCGGGACCCATTTTGAAGTGTACAAGAGAAGAACTTAGACAAATGGACCAAAGTTCAAGAAAACTAATGACCAAACACAAGGCATTACATCCAAGAGATGACGTTGACAGACTATATGTATC
The DNA here is from genome assembly GCA_963585895.1 of Sepioteuthis lessoniana. Classification (NCBI taxonomy): domain Eukaryota; kingdom Metazoa; phylum Mollusca; class Cephalopoda; order Myopsida; family Loliginidae; genus Sepioteuthis; species Sepioteuthis lessoniana. Next base: position 75,662,477 of record OY757928.1, read on the forward strand.
AAGAAAAGAGGGAGGAAGGGGACTTGCCAGCTTTGAAGACAGTGTTGATGCATCGATACAACGACTCGAAGACTACATAAAAAAAAACACGTAGGAGAACTGATTACAGCCATCAGAAGCGATACTGACAACACGATGGCCAACAAAATGACAATACCTAGGAAACAAAAATGGGAAGAAAAACAACTCTAGAGGCATTTTAAACGACTAATCTAACACGAGAAAAACTGCACGTGGCTAAGAAAAGGAAATTTTAAGAGAGAAACAGAATCTCTCCTAATAACAACACAAAAGATCGCCATAAGAACAAATCATATCAAAGCGAGAATGGATAAGACGCAACAAAATAGCAGATGAAGGCTATGTGGTGATAAAGACGAAACCATCAATCACATGATAAGCGAATGCAGCAATTTAGCACAGAAGAAGTATAAGACTAGACATGACTGGGTGGACAAGGGAGATGAGCAAGAAATTTAAATTTGACCATACAAACAAATGGTATGTGCACAACCCAGCATCTGTCCTAGAAAATGACACTCATAAACTACTATGGGATTTGGACATACAGATAGATCACCTAATCTCGACCAGAAAACCAGACCTTAAAATAATCAACAAAAGAAAGAGAATTTGCAAAATCGTGAACTTTACTGTCTCGGCTGACCACAGAATAAAACTGAAGGAATGGGAAAAGAAGGATAAGTACCTCGACCTTGCTAGGGAATTGAAAAAAACTATGGAACATGTTGGTGACAATTATACCAATTGTAATTGGTGGTTTCGGTACAGTAACTAAAGGATTATTGAAGGGACTGGAGGAATTGGAAGTAGGCGGACGAGTGGAGACCATCCAAGCTATTACATTATTGAGAACGTCCAGAACACTGAGAAGAGTCCTGGAGACTTGAGGAGACTTGCTAGGACTCAGACTCCAGTGAAAAACAATCAGCTAAAACTGATGTGAAAAACTTTCAATAATAATAAGCACAGAACAACGCCATACCAAAGAATAAATAGACAAGACGCAATAGAATAGCAGATATAGGTTATGTGATGATGAAGATGAAACGATCAATCACATAATTAGTGAATGCAGCAAATTAGCGCAAAAAGAGACTTGGTGAGGAAGGTGATCCACCTGGAATTGTGTAAGAAGTTATAAATTTGACAATACGAACCCAGAATCCGTCCTGGAGAATAAAACGGACAATGTTCTTTGGGATTTTGAGAAACAGATAGATCACCTAATCTCGGCCAGACGACCACACTTAGTGATAGTCAAAAAAAAAAAAAAAAAAGAAAAAAGAGTGAAAATTAAAGAAAACTAAAAAGAAAGAAAGAAAAATACTTACATATTGCTAGAGAACTAAAAAAGCTATGGAACACGAAGGTGATGGTGATACCAATTGTTATTGATGCACTTGGAACAATCCCCAAAGGCTTGGTAAGAGGGGTAGAAAAGTTGGAAATCGGAGGACGATTGGGGACCATCCAAACTGCCGCATTGTTGAGGTCGACAAGAATACTGAGAAAAGTCTTGGAGACATGAGGCGACTTGCTATCACTCAGACTCCAGTGAAAGACCCCAAACTTACACTGATGTGAAACACACACAAGGAGTAATATAAAAACATTAACAACAACAACCATGAAACTTAAACAAAATAGCTTTAAGCAACCCAAATGGAAAATAAGAATATAAAAAGAAATTAAAGAATACAGAGAAAAAAATATCCATACTCGATGAAATTAGTAAGGGTGTCAATATGAAAACTAGAAAAAGAACAAAAATTAAAAGAAAATATGAGATAACATTAAGACCTCGATAAAAAAAGAAAAAAATTGTTTAAAAAATTCCAACTAAAACCTCTGTGCATCCAAAGAAATGAAAAACGTACAAAATTCTTTAAACGCACACAACAAAATATTTCAAGATGGGCCCTAAAATTTCTATCGAAAAATAGGAAAAGAAACAACAGATATAAAGGAACCTGCACAATGACTGAAGAATTGAAAACATTTTGGATTAACATATGAATCTAAAAGAAATTATAATATAACAAGTCAAAATGGATAAAGAATATAAAAGACACTTATAAAAATGATGAATCACAAATGTCCGAATATATTAACGTAGACGAAATTATAAGTAAAGTTGGTGACTTTAGGCGAGGGTGACCCGAAGGCTCCCTTTTTGATAGCTACTACACCGAGGTGTAGGAGAGGGAGCTACTCATTTCCCTTGATTGCTCCACTTTACCCTTGATCCCTACCTTATATTGCTGAGTACAAAGCCAGCAGGCATCAAGTACCATTTTTTGTGTCTTTGGTATGACTCGACCTAGGATTGAACCCAGGTCTCCCGGGCCATTGGCAAACATCAAGCCATTGTCCGGTACTTGGAATAGATAAAATAAACTTTTGGGTTCACCACCAATCCTCCACACATCCACTAAAGACGAAATTTATTTCAGAAATCATTAAAGAATCTGGAAAAAAAAATGCCTGATTGATTTCAGAAGGAGGAATGTAACTACTATTAAAGCAAAGGAAACAACAAATGTAAAAACTTCTTACCATTCACGTGATTTCCCAGAACATAAAATAATAACATTGATTCTGAAGGAGAGAAAAGTCAAATTAATGGAATGTAAAGATATTTTATTTGAGAATGAAAAGGAATTCAAAACCATATGCCTTGCAAAGATCAGCTACTCATAAAGAAAATGATCATGGAAAATAGTCGATACAAACAAAAATTTAAGTTTGACTGAGATTAATCACAAAAAAGCTTTTGATAGCGCACTTTTTGATTGCGCACTCCACGAACAGATTAAAAAAATTCAAAACTTTTTAAAGATATCCCCAGTTATATTAACGTTCCTAAAATACCATTTGGAAAAGGTGCCAAACCTCAGAGTAATCAATAAAATTAATCCGTGCCCAAAACTAATAATCTAAATATCAATAATTGAATATTTCAAGTAAACTTGCACTACCTCTTTTTTTTTGTATAGCTCAAATGCTTCTCATCATTGAACTTAATACAGACTATCGATGTAAAGGTATTAAAAAAAACCGAAAAAAACCCAACAAAAAACAAAAAAAAAGAACGAAAAAAAACCAACAAAAAACGAAATAACAAAAACAAAAACAAAAATAAAAACAAACAAAAAATAAAGTTATAACAATATCAATAGTCACATACACTTTTAATATAATAAAAAGGACGTTTGCTGAAAAAACAGATGGTTATTAGAATTAAGAAACCTCCAATAGAATGTATCACTCAAGAGCAGATATAGAATATTTCTACATCAAGTGAGAAAATTAAGATTAATCAAATAAAAACTGGCTCACAAAACAACCACAATAAAATTAAAGAACTATTTAAACACTATAACAAATTGGTATCAGCTTCTTTGTTTAATTGCATATCAATTTTTGGGAGTTATTTAATCGTAAATCCATCTTTGTCGAAGGACAGTTGTGGTACAATTTAATCCATAGATGGAGTATCATACTTTTCTCAAGGGAATTAGTTAGAAAGTGAACGTAATAGCGCAACTAGAGTTCGAACTCACTTACAATGATGTCGCAGTTCAGCACGTTAGCCACAATGTCAACGAGACTCCTCGCAACAAATTGGATGCTACAGTTAGTAAACACACACGAGATGCAAAAGAAAATTCAAGAAAATTCAATTTGTAAAAAAATAGCAATAAATTTACGAAACAACTCAAACCTTACAGCAAAAAAAAAAAAACAGTCATAAAAGATATGGCAACAGAGTCAGCAAAAATATAAAGAAAGAAGTAAAATCACAAAGAATAAATCAATTAAAAACACCAGGGAAAAGGAAAACCCTTCATGGATGATATGCACAAAGAATTAGAAATGCCACTATAGACAGAGTAAAAACTAATCAATGACTGAAAAATGCTGGACTGTAGGTGGAGACAGTGGGGTTGATAATAGCAGCACATTAAAAGTGTCAACCAGCGAGAAACTTTCAGGTAAACATTATAAAAAACGGACTAAATCCAATTTGTAGATTATGCGAACAAAAAACTGAATCAATTAATACCATAGGGTCCGGTTACCCAATCCTAACGCCAATAGAATATAAAGAAAGGCATAATAAATATATATACATACATTAAAAAATACGCAAATACTATGAAATACTGAAATCTGAAAAATGGTATAAATACCAATAATAGAAGCCAAAGGAGCTAACTTTGCTATCTAAACAAATAGAAAAATAAATAATAGTAGATCCAATATAGTTGTTAATGACTATAAAAGAAAAACATGCCTTCTAATTGTGTCTGTGCCAACAGATAAAAACATATGTCAAAAACTATTATAAAATGAGTTAATTCAAAGACTTAGAAACAGGAAGTGAAAAAATATTGTACCTTAAAACTACCTTCGTGCCAGTAATAGTAGGAGCCCGGGGTATGATAAAGAAAGAGACAGATTAAAAAGATAACTGGCCGTCCCAGCCAATATGAAATACCAAAAACTGTCTCCAAAAGAGACAGCGAAAAATATATATAGAATACATAATCATTAGCTTCTCTTAACCAAAGTCTTAAGTAAAGACCTATTGAAGAAGCATCAGAACATCCAAAGAATAAATACCTGGGCAGTATTCTTTGGAAGATACTCTGGACTCTGCTTAAAATGGACAAGGTTGGGGCTCATATGAACCATAGGACTAGGATATTGATAACTGCAACATCAACAGAAATAACTACAGGAAACGGGAAAACAACAATAGAAAAATCTAGAAAACAAAAATCGGTATAAAAATAACTGCAGGAATAGTTCAAGTGACAAACTAAGGATAACCTTAAGAAGAAATAAGTAGTACCTTAAGAAGAAATGATCTCAAAAGAAAACTTGATAATACGTACAAGAATAGTAAGTGTAGATTATATGGGGACAGAGAAGATTAATAAGAGAATGCGGCATACTGGCTTACAAGGAATAAAAGACTACTATGTTTGGGTAGGAAAAGTGATCCACTGGAAATAGAGCAAGAGAATAAAGTTTGGTCATGTTGACAAATGGCATATGCACAAACTAGAATCTATCCAAGAAAATGAGTCAGAAGACCAGACCTTGTGTTATTTCTGAAAAAGAAAACCTGTCATTTTGAGGATTTTGCCGTTTCAGCAGTTCATAAAACGAAAATGAAAGGAAGTGAAAAGATTTAGGAATCTTGCCAGAAAGTTGATAAAGATGTGAAACATGTAGTTGGGGACCTTGGAACGGTCCCAAAAGGCCAGGAAAAAAGGCTAGAAAAAAACTGGAGATCAAAGGAAGAATAAAGACCATACAGGCTACAAGATTGATAAAATCAGCTTGAATATTTAGAAGAGTTTAGTAGAACTGAAGAGACTTGCTGTCACTCAGACTTTAGGGAAAAACCACTAGTTTGAACTGGTGTGAAAAACTAGCATAGAGTAAAAACCTAACAAATGTTATTTATTTATCTAATTGTCCATGAAAGGCGTTTCATGTTTTTCAAATGGATATTTAATGTTCAATCCAATTATCTCTTTTAATAGCAGCACAAAGTAATTCAATAAGAAATTATCTTCAAACCCAAATTGATAATACGGAGCATAGCAAGTGTAGGTTATGTGATGACAGAGATGAAACAGTCAATCATAATAATGGTTTTTCCGTACTCGTGTATTATTTCTTTTATGAAATTTTACACAATAATTATTATTATTTACTCCTTTGAGAGTTTTTCAAACCAGCATTAGCTGGTGGTTTCACACAGATGTTTGAGTAACAGCAAGTCGTCTCAAATCTCCAGGACCCTTCTTAGTATTCTGGCCGATATTAATGATGCTGTCGTTTGAATTGTCTCTACTTGTCCACTTATTTAGGGATTGTTCCAAGTGCACCAACCACAACTGCTATTTCCGTCACCTTCATGTTCCATAGTTTCTAAGTTTTCTTGCAAAGTCCAGGTACTTATTTCTCTTTTCACTTTCTTTTATTTTCACTTTGTGGTCTGCCAGGACGCCAAAGTCAACTATTCGGCAGGGTCTTCTTTTTTGTTGACTATCTCTAGGTTTGGTCGCCTGGTCGAGATTAGGTGATCTGTTTGTATCACAAAATCCCAGAGAACTTGGTGCGTCTCATTCTCCAGGACATATTACAGGTTGTGCTTATGCTCAAATTAAAATTTTTTGCACAACTCCCAGGGGATTACTTTTCCCACCCAATCGTGTCTAGTCTTATATTTTTTGGGGGGTTAATTTACTACATTCGCTTATTTTATGATTGACCGTTTCATCTATTACCACATAACATACATTTACTATTTTGTTGTCTTGTATATTTTTGCGTTAAAAAGTTGGTCTTAATGGCGTTGTTTTGCGCAGCTGTAAGAAAAGATTCAGTTTTTCTCTTAGGTTTTCATTTTCTTAGCTATGTGCAAGTCTTCTCGTATGTGATTTCGTTTGTTTGTCGCTTGAAATATCCATATAATTGTTTTTCTTTCCATCTTTATTTTCTAGTTATTGTTATTTTGTTGATGCTTGTGGTGTTTGTATTATTTTTGGTAGCTGTATCTAGTCTTTGCTCTTTTTTATGTAGTCTTCGAGTCGTCTTATCGAGGTATCGACGCTATCTTCCATGCTGGCGAGTATTTCCCCGTTTTTCTTGACACATATAGTTTGTCTATATCATCTGTGGGATATAATGCCTTACGCATCGTCATGGGTTTTCTTGTTCTCTCGTCCATTCGTTGAAGTTTTTCCCGCGACCACTTTAAAAATGGTCCCGAGTACCTTACAAAAGGGATAACTTACGTGTTTATTCCTTTGATAATATTTCTGCTATATACTTTGGTTTGGAGTAGTTTTCTCGTTCCCCAGAGGAATTAATTTTCAGTATTTTCTTTAATATCCACTTGTTTGATGCTGTCTACTTCCAATATTCTCAAGTACTTGTAAGTTTCCTTATCTCCAAGCAATCCGATCTTTTCTTGTTTTTCTTTCCGGTCCCATACTCCAGTTTTTTTTTTTTATGGTTTCATCGATAAACTTTATGATTTCGTCATATCTTGAGACAGTTATTCACTTCTTGCGTGTTTTTCACCACCAGTACACGCTGGAATTTGAGTGACAGCAAGTCTCCTTAGATTTCCTGGGTTCTTCTCAGTATTCTAGTCGGTCTCAATAATGCTCTGGTCTGTATGATCTGTTGATCTCGATTCTTCCTCTAATTTCAAATTCCTCTAATCTCTTTTCCAAGTCCTTGAACGGTTTGCGCACTAGGAATTAGCACTCTAATTATCATTGGTATCACTGTCAACTTCTTATTCCACAGCTTTTTTTATTTCTCATTTTCTGCAAAATTCAAGTATTTTTGTATCTTTTCATTTTCTTTCATTTTCACTTTATGGTACGCTGGGATAGCAGAATCCATCAGATGACGAGTTCTTTTTTTTATTGTTAATTAACACAAGACTTATCCTTCTGACTGGGACTGAATGATTCGGTCGTATAAGAACTTCCCATTGAATTTTATGCATGCCAGTTTCAAGAACAGATTCTGGTTTGTGCTTATACCATTTGTCACTATTGTCAAATTTGAATTTCTTGGACAATTCCAATAATGACTACTTTTCCACCCAGCCTCGTCTTCGACTACTTTTGTGCTAGTTGATTGCATTTGTTAAATGCCTATCTCCACATAATCAACACTTGCTATTCTATTGCTTATTATAAATTTTCGCTTCGATATTATTGGTCCTTATAACATTATTCTGTTTCTGTCTTTTAGGCATGTTGTATGCAATCTTTCCAATATCTCACTTGAACTATCCATGCAGTTGTTTTTCTTCCCATTTTTGTTTATAGATTTTGTTGCTTTTCTGTTTGTCCTTTATGTTGACAGTGCAGTTATAGGCTGCTCTACTTAGTCATTCTTTGCTCGTTTTGTATCTCCCTTGAATCTTTGAATTGTGGCATCTACTTTCTCTTTCTCTTTCCATCTCTTGTGCATCATAAACATTTTCTTTGTCCCTTGATCCATCTGTCTGAGTTTCTCCCTTGTCCAATGGTCAGGAGTATCTCACAAGGGGGACTCTCCAGGAGTATAAAAATAACATATAATATACTGAAAGTTTTAAGCCACCATATGAATAAGAATAGCAGTCTGTTTGCAATTCTTTTTATTCTAATTCTCTTACTAGATTTTGTTTTAAGGCACAAATCCTTTCCTAAATCCATTGAGAAAATGGCCTATTTACCGGAAATACTCTAATCGTTGGAACGTTAAGGCTGTTCGTGACAAAAACATACAATGATATTTTCTTTGTTTAATTTCAGCTAACGTCTAAAAGGCTATTTGAATGTGAATAGTCTCTATGTTTCTAATCAAAGAAGTCTAGCATCAATGATGTCTCTTCCGTTATTTCTTCTGGCAATTGTTTTCTCTGTATTCTTACAATGACCACATCTATTGTTGATCCTAGCAGCACAGAAAGGAAAAATTCCCGCTCTTTTCCTCAATTCTGGATTATCTCTCGAGACATGCTCATATCATTAATAATACTAGTAAATGAATTGATGCAGCCATAACATTCACAAACAAATCTAACTGTCTCTTCTTTTTTTTCTTCTATTTTTAATCTGGACAACAAGATCTCTTGGAAAACCGATGAAGGATAACAAACTTACAGATTTTACTCGTCTAGTTACTTAACAGATTAGTTTATTTCTTCATTATATGTGGGTAAATGATATTTTGATAATTTTTTTACGAATATTTCGTTCATTCTCACCATCATGGAAGCGTTAAATTTATATTTTGTTTATTTGTCTTGAGCATGTTTTACGAGTTTAGAGGTAAATATTATTTTGACGACTATATATATATATATATATATATATATATATATATATATATATATATATATATATATATATGTGTGTGTGTGTGTGTGTTTGTGCGTGTGTGTGTATATATATATACATATACTCGCATATATATATATCTGTGTGTGTGTATATATATATATGTGTGTGTGTGACTGCGTATATATATATATATATATATATATATACTACAAGGCAGAATGGTGAATAACACCGGTAAATAACTGACTCGATCAATAAATGTGTCTTGGATGTAGTCTGCTACTAGACATAACTTACATATCAATCGTCTTCACGCAAGATGATATAATCTGTAGACTCATATGAGATAGATGCACGCGAACAATTACTGATAGACCCAAAGCAGCATATTAAATAACACATTCTAATATTGGACCTAATAAAGTTAAGTAATATGCGCAAGTGCAAATATTTGCTTCGAGATATTTTCACTCTGTATATAGTTCTTTTCTTTTTTTTCTCTTTTTATTCATGTACATTCACAACTGGTTCAAAAAGAAAAATCATCTCACTTAGACAGACTAAAAGGAACGAATCTGTGTAAACAGACTGATTATATAAAGGCAATCTCATTTGAACATAAAGATACTGAGGAAGATAAACAACAACAACAACAACAACAACAACAACAAAAATTAGATCAGCTTAGAAAAATATCTTGTATCCTATTCAAATTAATTCCACCTTGATATAAAGTAACCAGTACATCCATAATTCAAACTTCGCTATCCTCAGAAGCAAATAATTTAACAGATTAAACGTCAGAAATCCCCCCAACTCCGCAAAAAGCAACAACAACAAAACAAATAAAAACAACAAAACAAAACAAAACAAAACAAACAAGCAAATGGATAGCCTAAAATAAAGTCTTTGTTCGTACAGTTTTCTCTCATTTATACGAATATGTACAATGAAATGGACAATTTTTCTCTTAGTAAGTGGTTTATATCAGAGTGAATAAATGTTGTGAAACTTCGTGGTAATATGGCAAATGGTAGCGTGTAATGAAAAATTTGAACGATGAAATTCATGAGCTGTTCGAACAGGAAACATTCAAAACTGAATCAAATCATTACTTTTGTGAATTTAGGAAAATTATAATGTAGGCTTTTATTTTAAAAAAAAGGAAAGAAACTGATCGAGTTTTATTTTGATTTTCAAGTTCACTTCACATAATAAATTATATCAACCCCCAAAATATGATGTCATTTTTGGGGTTGATAAAATTTGCTAAGTGAAGGATAAAAGTATAAATTTGGAGCCACTTAATAACATATACTTATAAAGTCTGGGATGTTTCTGTTTTGTTCTTAAGTAAATCAAGTAAAGAGAGAAACAGAGTAAATCTTGCTGTGCAAGCAAACACAACATTCACAGACAGAGAGACGCGTTTAGAAAACAACAATGAAACCAGCTGAACGGTCTCTCAAATTACACAAATAGCATTTTATCCGCTGAACATGGGTGATGAGAAGTAGCCAAACGAGAAGAGTCAGCATAGCGTGCACATACCTTTCAGCTGGGCCGAGCAAGACTGGCGCCTCTTGGATGTAGAATAACTGCCGGATTCTTCACTAATTCTTATTAATCTTTGCCCCATTAGGCAAACCATCAATCATTCTTCAAACACCTCTTTTAGTTTAGACCTTTACCTTCGTGTTGCTAAATCGTTCCTTCTTTCTTTCTTATTTACAGGTATCCATATCTCTACTTAGCTTTAAGGAAATGAACCCCAAGGAAGGGATTGGGCGCTTCTGATTGTATGTATATAAATATTCACTGAATTTTTGCTGAACAGTTATTAGAGAAAATTATGCCGTGAAAATTATTTATACCCAGAATATAAAACTGGAATTATAATTGGTTGAGCAGTCTGGTTGGAGTTATCAAAGGATGTCACAAAAAATCAAAATCAAAAATGAAAATTTAAAAAAATCAATAACAGAATTTTGAAAAATTAAGCGACACCTTCATATTTTCAAAAGCTTCGAAAATTTAAATGATATTGAATTTCAAGAAAATTTGTGTCCTTATACTGTTAGCCTTTAAAGTTATTTGGGAAAATATAAACAAGAGAAATATTGAATGATTTTATGGAAACGCAAGTTAAATAACTGAACTGAAGATATATTTAGCTATTTAACCACTATATCTTGTGAAAGATTATTTCAATTTTATGAAAATTCACCAACAAATATTATACTTGCATTACACTCTAGTGAGAAGAGCTTTGGTAACTTCTCAATCTTACTTCAAACTTCGGCTAAAGATATATAGAAAAAAGAATAATATCTATATTAAACAAAATTAAAAAATTTTAAAGAACTATTTAAATAAAAAAAGTAATGTGAAAATAATTTCAAATTATTTTTTTAAAATTTGAATACTAACAAAACTTCTGCCGTAAACCAACAAACTTATATATATATATATGTGTGTGTGTGTGTGTGTGTGTGTGTGTGTGTGGTGTATGTGTATGTGTCTGTCTGTCTGTTTTGGTGTGTGTCCATGTTTGTATTTGTCTGGTATGTGTTCGTGCATGTGTCTGTGTAATTGTTCGTATATGATTATGCGTGTGTGTACGTGTTTGTGGAAGTATGTGTACATATCAATTGCTTGGAACGATAAAGGGTGAATAGGTGAAATGGAGGAAGATGAAAAAAAATCAAAATTCCATCATGTCACAAATTAGTTCTGGTTAGTTACGGAAAAACTGATGCATGCAAAGAAGACACAGAGAAGAAATGTCAAAGCAGGATGTGTGATAAGATTCAAGCAACAAACCAAAATTTACTACAAAGAAGCGATATATATATATATATATATATATATATATATATATATATATATATATATATATATATATATATATATAGTTTGGTTTCCTTTAATGGTATATAAATCTTCGTGTGTTATTTAATGCCAAAGCCATCCTTGTTGAAGAACAGTATTGATATTTAAACCTATAACTGGGATATCTATCTATCGATCTATATTTATACATACATACATACACGCACGCACGCACGCACACACAAAACCACACACATATACACTTATATATATATATATTTATATATATATGATAACTGTTGCGTTCTGGTTAGTGAACGCTTGTAATATTGAATATAGGACAAACCACGATATGAGAGGAAATAGAGATATATTCTCAGGAAAAAGTATATACAGTAGAGAGACTATTAGTAGAC